>JAVTVY010016856.1:0-61523 GCA_036873755.1 Hanleya hanleyi | reverse complement strand
AGGAACTTAAGAGATACATGAGACGTTTGCCATCATGTTGATCATTCTGTGTATCGGTTCCTGAAACATGCAGGGTCAGAAATATGAAACTTTTCTCCGTTTTAATGAGGTTTGATCAAGCAGGAGTCTCTTGGGTTTCACGTTAGCATTGTACACCGGCGTTGATCGAACATCTCTCGATGGCGACAAGTGCCCCCTTAAGTCCAATGCAAACGTAGCGACTACACATGTACATTCTCAGCAATACAGGTGGGCGAGCGAGCATACACTCGTTGTATCCTTCCATACATAGAACCTTGTCCAAGTTTTCCATTACCTGTTCGTGGCACAATGCCTGGCAACTTCGCGACAATCTTGATATCAAAGTACCCTTTAAAAAGTACCATGATTCTAGATAAAACACCATGGTTTTACCATAGTATCCATGGTGATACAATGGTAACCATGGTGATACAATGGTAACCATGGTGCTTTTCTATAAGGGAAACCTGATTAATTTGTACGCCAGTCACTGATATAATTCCGAGTGTGATTTTTTTCTGCTATCGGTTATTTCAAGCTCTTCGGGTGAATTCAGCTGCAGAGCTAGCAGGTAAAACGGAAGTTCAATGCCCGTACCTGTGAATGTGCTGGGCTATTAGAATGACTGCATTGATCGGTATTACAATCGAGTGCTGGTGACTGAAAACCGGCGAGTGATGGTAAAATATTATCTGCAAATTCGTGATAATGCATGTAGGTTTTTTAACGAGCGCTAGTGATGTTTTGCGCGATTGGAAATTCGACATTGCTTTCAACCCGGAAGAAGTAAAAATCGAGAAACCATGTCGGCCGTCTTAAGTCGAATTGGGCTGATTGACCCCCTGTGTATATAAAGTGCATGTGATTACTAACCAATTGTGATTCAAGTGAAATATTGATCTGGTTTCAGTGAAGTAGGCTCCAGGTAATTAAGCATGATGAGAGACAGGGAAATAATTATTTATTTCCAATCTTTCAATAACTCGAGAAATATCATTCAAGTGAGATACATTGTCAACATGTACGCGGGAATGTAGAATAGGCGCACCGGTTAATAGCAGCTCCTTCTTAGGGAATTATTATGTGAAATAATAATTGACAAATTACAAGCGTCTGGTCCGTCATTCATAATTCAGCCGTCGTCCATTAGAGAATATCCGCGTCCATAATCCAAAGACCTATTCCATATTCCATATAACAGTATTAGCACCAAATTCAAAAAGACAATCATAGTATACATAAACATATGCTTGTTTCCTGCAAGAGAGAAGCGGTCAACAGTTTCCAATGATGCCGGCAGGACATCATAATGTTCCAAAAATATCAAATCCGTATCGCTGATCAGTATTCTTAATCCATAATATTCGTTGTAAAGTCGTCATCTAACGAATGATGTATCTCAGTCAAGCTTTGATTGTCACTGTTCTTATGAGTACCATGAGGATCTTGAAGTACATGGGTTCATACGGCCCCTAGCCCCGGGTTAAGCGGAATTAGACACAAGTTGCGAAATGTAGCGCCATAGATCTTGCACGCTACGCTCGTATTTTGCTATCAGCATGCGATATGTATCGCCAAATTGGAGAAACTTTGAGTGGAGGCGCTTGGTGGTGTAGCCCTGTTTTATAAGTTTCTGCAACAATGTTTTGTGACGTTGATTAAAATCGTCACATTTAACACAGGATCTAGCAAATGCTACCAGGTGTGATATGTATACGCCATATCGAGTCCCACTGGAATATTACTGTCCAGAAAGGGATAGTTTACGATGTCGAAATTGTAATCATCCCTTTTGTCATACAGTCGACGAGATAGAAGGCCCGCTTCATTTTTATAGAGATATAGGTCTAAATACGATGTGCCTGTAGGGTTATCTGTAGTTTCCTTCAAATCCAGTGAAGGCGGATATATATCCTCCACTGCGTCATTTATATAGCGATTATCCACAGCGAGCGTCTATATAGCGCTTGGTGAATGAGAAGGAGCGGGCTTTGAAAAAATCGAAGTTAATGATGGCTAATTTATGTCGAGAGCGCAATACAGTTCTATAGAAAATCTGATATATTTACTCAACAAAATCTCACTAGAATGCGTTTCAGGAATACATAAATGAGAACTATTTTTGCGTTCTGGCAGCATTATTTGTCAAGTGTGCAAGGCCGAAAGGTGATGGAGCTGTGCATCAAAGTCGAATATTTATCGATTTCCTTAAAATTATAGATCTTTAAAAAACATTATCCAAGGTCCCTTTAAGTCCATGGAACGTCAAGGGATGTTCATACCATTGAATTACCACCGATTCAGCCTGTTAGGCAAATGAATCGGACTATTGTACAGGCTAGCTATATTATTGGTTGATATTCAGTGCTGGTAGGTGAAAGTCGATGAGCGTGCAAAATATTGTCTGTAAATATCACATAATCCCTTCACGTAATTAACACGCATGAGCAATATTTACGGCCAGTGAAATTCCAGTTTTGGTTTAAACCCAGACTTAGTCAAATCGCACACCTCCTCTCGGTTTCAGATACACGCAATGTAGGGGATCATTGACCTATTCTAATTGAAATAATATCCCGAAATTATTGTTCTGGTTTCAGTAAAGTATGCTGCTTTTAATCACATCATCTCATTTAACATTATGAGGAATAGCGAACATAATTACTTCTTTCTGCCCTTGGGGATATTTCTGTATTCCTGTGTTCAATTAAGCATGAGTTGATTGAGAATTCGTATATATTGCCTTCCTCACAATAAAAGGTTTCTAGAGACCCCATCTGAATTCGTTAAGGATGGATCGTTATTTTAGAAGAAAGGTTAAGCAGACAAACATGACCAACAATGAGTCATGTAATGTGATCTTTGAGATATCAGAGTGTTGGAAATTATAAGTTTCTCAGTGATGTTACAGTAAGATACATGCAACAAACATGAATATATCTGCACTGATATATAAATATCCCCTTTTCTCAAGCTGAGGTCATGAACATGATATTCCAAAGGAAATTTTGGTACTAAATTACACTATTAGTACCCAACAATATACGAGCCATTATTAAGGTAGACGTCATGAATAACTCAGTATATATAGCCCACTTCTATCCACGACATATATGCATATATGAAGATATATCAACCTACCACACTAAAAAAAAAAAAAATTGATCACCAGACAATTTTGAATCGGCCCTTTCAAACTACCCCAAAAGTATGATTTCCCCGCCATATGTTGCTAGCAGAACCATCTGAATGAGTAATGTGCGAATATCAATTTAATGGTGAAATTATCATTGGATACCCAAAGTGGCGTCACATTTTTCGAACATGAGATAGTTTATTCATTAAGGAAGATCTCTCTTGGGAATGTAAAAGATTTTGGACGCCATAATGGTGTGACCTATCTTTAAAACTAAGCTATGATTCTGACATGTCCAACATATAGTCTTGGCCACAATGGTTGGTGCATTGGTTAGACGTCGAAACTTTGACAGAACAGCGTAGTTCTAGCGAATCAGACTGATTCTTGAGTATTTCTTCCGATGGTTCGTGAATCTCTGAAGGTCGACAATCTAGCTGTTTCGGAACGAATAATGGACCATTTCAAAAGAACTATCCTTAATCTTTGTCAATTCATAGGAACGTCAATCCGAATGAAAAGCGATTTCTTTTCCAAAAAACTGTGAAGGGAAATCTTTTCAAATTTGAAAAATGTTTGCAATCACGTTGTAGTCAGTCGGGATTCATTGGTATATGGTGTTTCCACGTCGAACGGCACTTGTTGGCGTAAAACGATGACCACCGGAATTTGCATCGATTAATGATAGTTAACCTGAAATATGCACTATTCGATTCCAATATAGTTGGATTATCTAACAAAGCTCAAGGAAACACGTAATCCTGCGAAGATTCACGAACCGTCGACAGAAATCCTCAAGAATCAATCGGATTCGCCAGAACTACACTGTTCTGTCAATGTTTCGAATGTTTTCCAGTGCACCAACCATTGTGACAGAGATTATGGATTTTGTGACTCACACATTCAATGTAATCAAACAAACATCCTTAGTTGTCCCTCAAGATAGTACCAAAATGTGAAAATTCGAGTCTGTGCTCGTGGGCTAGTCGCTACATTTATTAACGTCCACAAGCCAGATCTATGTTCATTTTGTAGATTTCCAGGCGCATTATATCATCATATGGCATCGACTCATGTATGTAAATCTTCTCAAGTAGGTATGATTTTATCTCAAGAAGCAAGCCGTATTCTGTCATAGCCCCTCCTCGTATTCTGTCATAGCCCCTCCTGTTTGGCAAGTAAGCATACCAAAGGATACCTAAGAACATAAATGGCGAATAAGCGATTATTACCAAGCCGTAGCCCTCCGATCTGTTTCTAATCCATTAGCATCTTATGATTGTCGTGTTATGCAGCGGAAAGCGTCTTCGTATCTAATTCACTAAGACGGCCAGGCGTCCAGTTAAGATTTTTAATGATGGATTACACAGAAAATCCGTTCACGGGCAAGGCAGACTTGAAATAAATTTAGGTGCATGGAAGTATTGACTGTAATTTTATATAAGGCTGTCAACGGACGGTTCTAAGGGCGGTGCAGGTGTAAAAGTCTGAAGCAAATGTTGCATTTAACTGCGCGTGTAGAAAAAGTTGTAATCTAATTGAACTAGTTATAATTAAGTTGATTGGAATTTTAAAGAAAAAAATCACAAAATATTCCACGAATGCTACTTGGCAAGATGTGTGTATGTAGGTCTTAAAAGAGTTTTGCTATCAAGAAAATGGCTCATTATTATGAATATATCTCGTATCTTAATAACGTGTTTGAAGCTATTGAAATCGAAGCAAGAAAAAGGCTGCATGTGTTTGTTCTCTTTCAACGATTTCTACATATTGGTCTATCAAAGTATTGAGCTACTATTTACCCATTTTTGCTTGCATGCCACGCCTAGTAGCATTTCCTAGATCCTGTTTGAAATGTGACGATTTTCATCAACGTGACAAAATATTATTGCGGAAATTTTGCGATACATGGTGTTAGCAAAATGCAAGCGTAGCAGGCAAGATCTATGGCATTTAAATACGTTTCGTAAATTGTGTCTAATTCCTCTTAACCCGGGGCTAGGGGCCGTATGAACACATGTTCGTCAAGATCCTCATGGCGTTCATATGAACACGCACAATCAAATCGTCACAGATACATCATTCTGTAGGTAACGAATTATGTCGAAAATCATATGGATTAAGAATACTGATCAGTGAGACAAATTTGATATTTTTGGATCATGATGATGTCTTGCCGGCATCATTGGAAACTGTTGACTGCTTCTCCCTTGTAGGAAGCTAGCCTAAGTGTATGTAATCTAAGAGTTTTTTATTGTTCGCATTTGGTTTTTTAAAGAACGACAGCTGAATATTGAATGACGGACTAGACGCTTGCTTTCTGCAAAAATATTTTCACCACATGTTTTCTCAGGATCCAACAAATGCTATCAGGAGAAATGCACCAGATAAAAGTCCATGCAAGACCAGAAAAGGATGTGCTTTGCTGAAATTTTCTGTCATCTTTATTGTCGTATTGTCAACGTGACATTGTGATCGGGGTCTGTTCATGTTCCATCTGGTCTGTATGCGGTTTCCTCCAAATCCAGTAAACCCAATTAAAATATCTTCTGTTACCATGGCTACTGGTCCGCGCGCCCGTCGTTCAGAACCGTGTGCATCAGCTATTTTCTCAAAAAGATTTCAGCAAAGTTATCTCCCTTAATCAAAATAAGATTTATCAACATTGATTTATTTGTAGTATGGTATTAAATGTTCGAAGTGGATTTTAAATGTTAGTAAACGTGTGAAAATGAATGTTCCCGGTTCGAGGCACGCCATAGTATATTTAATATATATCACTGCCTTAAATCAGGGCATTTGATGAAGAAAATGAATGAAAACCACTATTTTCGAGGGATTTCAATGGCACAACATTCCATCAGAACATTTTTTCTGTCCTGCAGTCGACTGATGACTGATTCTGTCGTTCAAGAGAAGCTATGTGATGACTGCAAACTAACCCAGAAAAGGTATAATTTACGTCTAGAGGAGAACAATTACACGACTGACCTAACTAGATTATCGCAATCACGGGGATGTTATTCAGAACACAACTCGGGCTATATCATTTACAGCTTTGAATCGTGACAAATGAATTGTCATGCTTTTTGTCAGTTAAACTGTATCTTTGCGTGGCGTTAAAGTAAACACAACAATCTCGCCATCGATCATGCTGCAGAGGCTCATTTCTCATCCCTATGAAAAATAGTCTATATGCTTTGAAAATACGTCACAGAATTCATAAATCAGCATAACGAAGCTAATAATAAATTTTAAAGATAAGTGCACACTTATGGGAAAGGAGTTCGTCTCATTTCCATCACGGTATTTCCATACACGGTTAGATACCGGCTCTTTGTATCATCTTCGTAATACTTTACCCAGGGTGCCGTGTAATATATTTTGTAAAAGTCAGACAGCGATTATGAATGATGTAAGAACTAGTAATGCCGATGTTCTACATTTTACCGGTTTGTTCGATCAGACCGAATATACTGTAGTTGCAGTTGTCAATGTCGATTTAGCAAAGATACTATCGCGAAAATAATCAAACACCGAACAGCGCATGTCAGCTGAACGACTATCGTCTGGCTACAAGCACTGCCCGCAGTCGAATGCTCTAGCACAGATCCGAAGTTCAGCTGAATAATTTGAATGAGCACCTGAGCTTTTGCCATATTCCATACGCAAATATGTTTTCCCGTGAAATTAAAATTACAGAACAAATATACGGAACAAAACTATTCTGTATCATGATCATCCCCCGATGTGTTAACTCGTCTACAAGGAATCATATACAATTGCGGTCCCCTATACAAACTCGGTGGTTTGCTTTTGTGCACACCCTTAATCTCGATTGCGTATGTGAATGAATAGCTCGATCTTCGAAGTGGAGCTTAAAAAACGCATCGGAAAATAATTTAGGCGAAAAGTACTTCGGGCATTGACGTCTAGCCAGTATCTGTGCAAACTGTTGACTGCTTCTCTCTTACAAGAAAATATACTTATGGGTTCTTCAGCGGCATGTAATTTACACATATAGTTGGAAAAACGTTAAATGCTTCAACAAACATGTGATAACATTTGTGCAAGCCTGAAACAAAGAAAAGTGCGACGATCGTGCCATGGAGAATGCAGAACAAGCAAAAACGGGGGAAATGGCATATATCAACAGAGCGGAGGGTATTGAGAAAATATAGTGACTTATTGCAACAAAACCTCAATTTGTTCCTTCGATGTTTTATAAGAAATAAAGCGTACACACTATTTTGGGCCATGTGAACGTTTCCGCAAGGAAAGTCATCAAGCGGTGTGTTGATACAGTCACAAAAGAAACCTTAAATAAACTATGGCTCCATGAAATATACGAGGAAGAAGAAAAGCTAAAAAACATACTGTCCAAGACGAAAACGTGGTTCGAGAGTATGCCATTGCTTCATATCTGTGTTGAAGACAAAACTCTACAGAGGGAAGGACAAATTATAAACAATCAAGTCAGTCCCTTTATATTAGGGCTAATACGTGGCGCCAAAACAATTTGTATTCTGATGCGATTAAAAGTCACACCAACCGGAATCGTGGTGACCAAGAACGAGACCACAGGACCGCCTGCACTGCATGCACATGTCCGGGAACCAAATCGCAAGAGACAGTCATCGACCATCCGCGCACCAGGAAAATTTCAGCAGAATCCGTTTCGCAGCTTGGACAATCGCGAACAACAAGGGAATCATATATCAACGACACACTTGTATAATCAGTCCGATAGATTAGCGAGGAGAAATATTCAGAGCAGACAATATGTGAAACAGGACAAGCGCCATATGAACCATAACCTCATATATGAACAATATAGCTCTGATTAGAATAGAAACTACATAATTTTTGTTTTGAAATCTCAATTTGTTTAGCACGGGTATTAAAGGTAGTAACTCTTAATGGATCACCAACCTATATATATCCACTTGAACACGTGGGATTTGAATATTCCAAGGACAATTAACAATAATTCTGCAAATACAAACGCCTAGTCCGTCATTTAATATTCAGCCGACGTTTATTAAAGAATTTCCGCATCCATAATCCAAAAACATATTCCATATAACAGCATTAGCACCAAATTAAAAAAAATAACCTACAACAATCATTCTATACATAAACATAAACTTCATGTAAGAGTGAAACGGACAACAGTTTTTAATGATGCCGGCATGTTCCAAAACTATCTAAACCCTTATCGCTGCTCAGTATTCTTAATCCATATGGTTTTCGTTGTAAAATCGTTATCTAGAGAATGATGTATATCAGTCAAGCCTTGATTGTAGTGTGTTCTGTTCGTGTGAACAGCATGATTATCTAGAAGTACATGAGTTTATACGGTCCCTAGTCCCGGGTTAAGCATAAGGCCCCTAGTCCCAGGTCGCAAATGGGTCGGCGAATGACATTATCTCTATACGGATAATTACCCCATTTAGCTTTTTTTTGCAATGTTTAAGCATGTTCAGACGATGTTGCTAGTAACACGGATTTGTATCTCCTGACAACCTCTAATCTCTTAAATAAGCTCGCTTGAAATTGTATTTTGTATTTTCACAGAAGAACATCGAAACATACATCGAAAGTACATTGAGGGAATATTGTTTCTTTCGTGTGAATTTCGTTTTGCGAATTCATAATGGGCAAATGCTGTGTACTGAATGTCGAACCTGACGCTCCTATTCGTTAGTGAAAGTTGGTAGTACGGTAGCGTGACTTGACCATAGCTATATACCACATGTGTATTCCTTACCCGTGGATAAGACCCACTCCGCTCTCCTCCCGTGCACGAACGCAAGCATATATTCATACAATCTGAATATATCACATGTGGTGAGTGAGTGAGTGAATATGATTTAACGTCGCTTTCAAAGATACGACGTGATTAGCTAAACTGAGATTCTCATTTGTAGCGCATATGGAGATCATTGAGCACCATTATTGATGTTAAGTGGGTTGATCATGGCGATAATGCACCATTTGGGCTTGACGATTTGCCTTACACTAACGTGGGATGAGAGTATACCTGATCTGGTGTTGTTCATAGCTTATATACTCGAAAATAGACAGACTATACGATCCGTCCACCAGTGATATTATCACTATACTTCCTACTTCATATCCAAGCTGTCCATACAAATGGAGAGAGAGAATTAAGGTTTAACGTCGGGTTCAGCAAAAGTTCAGCTTTTTAGCGACGATCAAACAAAATTCTAAGTATTCAAGTTAATAACTTAGTAATCCAACACATTAAGACATACACACATTAAAACTTATGCAACAAACCGATTTCTCTCAAATAACCTAAGATACAGTCTCGTTTCGCCCCACTAAAAAGATCTTCTATAGTAGCTGCTCGATAAAAAGAATCTCTTACTATCTTAAAATCTATAAGTCGATAAGAATATGTTTCACTGTGAGATCTTCGTGGCATGGAATACACCTTGGGACTAGTAAGTTTTTGTGAGTTAATCGTGTATGGCCGATTCTACATCGCCTTATCATGGCTTGATCGAAACGTTTCTGGCTGTCCAGATGAGTATAGCCTACAGTTTTTTTGAACTCATGAAGTTTGTTATTATTCACAGCATCCCATAAAGATTGAAACAGCTTAAGTATAAGTATAGATAGATGGACTATGACCGAACTTCCATAATGTGAACCACACATGCACTTGAATTACATCAGCCCAGGGATTTTAAACCTATTGGGGTATTTTTTTTCTTCTTTAGTTTGGAGCAATAACCGCCGGTGGGCGTGAGCTGGATGCCCATTTGGACCATATTCAATTATCTATGACACGTTGTCAAATATCGTTGAAGTTTCAACTGGAATATCCGTAAACGTTCACGTAGTCGAGATTATTTAAGGTGAGCGAGAGTCGCCAGTGCTTGGTGCGAATGAAAAACCATCCGAACACGATCGAGGAGCATCAAACGTCGTACAGCGCAGCTTCGGTCTCAGGAGCTACAGTAACTCAGGATAACCTTATCCAGTTATTCTACACAGTTTATATATGATATACGGTGTTCAGAGACAAATACACAATTATACTGAAAAAGGTATTTTAGCCGATATTCCATTCATCACTTTGCTTGACGATTCCCTCCTGCTTACAAAAATAGATTGATTCTCGATGTACGACACACAGACACAGACGTATCGTGTAAGGATGAATGATTGAAAAACCAAATCGCTAGAGAATGACAACATAGTTTATAATTCTTTCTTCAAATAGTTTCACCACTGATTCGCGGTACTGATTCAAGATTTTCAACCGAGAAAATAAGGAAATATCGCCATTGAAGGAAAAACGATTCACGGAAACGCTCCCTTAAGGTGGAGACCGACACCCCTCTTTTCAACATGGAGTTTTTCTGAAACTATATATAAATTAGCGCTGTTGTACATAGTAAAAAAATGAAATACAATTCAGGGCTATGGATGGCCATCAACATGGATTACCTCTCATTAACATCTGATTAACACAGAGACGACTAGATTTTTAATCCAATTTCAGATGACCCTTAAATTGCCAAAAGACAAATTAAAAAAATGTGAGGTTCACAGGCCTGGGTTATTTCTTATGAACAAAATTTTAACACATTCCTATCTATTACCATGTTATTTCTATTAAACCGAGACGGTTGCCATGGCAACCAATTTAGTCCTATTCAAGTAAAGCTTTACATATTTGTTTAACACTGCACATATGCTTTCAATTAACCAAATTTACCAATTTTCCAATTCGAAAGTTCCCTATAAGAACCTATGGCTGAGGGGTTGATCGTCACCTCATGACAACACTCGTGCAGAATTACGTACATATACTAGTATTCTAAAGTTGATGCTTTGTAAGGAGATCTGCTCTGATAGACTGACATTCAATAGCTTGCAGTAAAACTCAGGTACCGTGCTCCAAATTATAGGATCAAATACATATAACTCAGTGATGGAGAAGAATAGAACTACCTAACGTCATAATTTATTCACATGGAGCTTAATACAACACAATGGTGTGCTGTAAACTTACTAAGATTTAGGTCGTCGTATTTTCTTTCTCTATAAAATAAGTATACATGAGGATGAAGCCCACAAGGTTCAAGAACCTGATTCTATCACATCCTTTTCTTTTTACAATGAGTGTATTAAAGTACATGTATTAGAGGCGAAATTTACAAATATAACATACAAATGACAGTGTGACTAACGTCACAGGACCTACGAAGTAGGGTTTTATATGATTTAAGTGTGTACTCGAGAAATGACGTTGGGGCCCTATGTGCTACCGTGAGAGAATTTATATAGCAGTCTCTAATTGACAGTGGGTCCTATTAACTTTCCCAGATGTCACCGCTGGTGAGTCATTAGCGTAGCAACTATTATCGCCCTCAGTTCCTATTGCCCTGGACACTTATCAGCCCAGCAGTACAGCACGAGGTCACCCATCCATGTCTTGACCGAGCTCAAAGTGGCTTAACTTAGGTGATTTTACGAGAACCGGTGTGTCCAACGTGATATGCCGTATCAGGGAACCTTCAAAAGTCACAGTGAAACATACAGCCAAGGTTTTCCGATGGGCATAACAGTGCAGTCGCTGAGCCATCAATAAATAATAAAAAAAAATAATTATAAATAAAATGCTCGGTCATCTCAGAACTTGCTGGTAACAATGCCCTAATGCACGTTCATGCCAAAAATCAAGGTTCTAATGTCAACGGTTCTCTTTATTTTGCCGACGAAAGGATTCAGATGGACTGACTGACTGACTCACTCACTCACTCACTCATTACCGAACAATTTGCAAATGGTAGCCTACTTCGTAGGAATAAGCATAGCAACCAGCAGTTGAATCTTAATTCAGCCACCCACTCTACTGGATTATTTAATCAATCCATTTATGATAATATGCTGGACAGTAAGAATATACATGTGGGCCATCAGTTTCTATTCCAGTAACATATCCATTTTCCTCTGATTGTATGTGAAGACCGTATTACCAAGAATACCACAAAAACAAAGATATGTGCAGGAAATCCAATCTAATTGGCCACTGATGACCTCCCAGACTTCCCCATGCTAAAAACGAGCTGTACGAATGTGGCCATGTTGTCAAACACATGTCAAGCCGTTAAAGGCTTCAAGAAAAGAGAATATGACGCCTGAATGGGCTTCATCAGCAGGTGCTGACGTAGCCCAGATATCTACCAAGAGATGGTCTATGTAGGCTATATGGCAGGTCGTGCAGGCTACCGTTATGTCGTCTGTTAATATTTATACTATAGAAAAACGATACTTTTATATGCAAGGGAATTTGATGTGGAAGATAGCTAGCTGCTGAATATTAGATCTGGTGGCTGGTGTTTAGCTGAACATAATACTAACTGTCTCTGTACGTGTACATCATCCCATCAATCCTACGGTCGATCTTATATAACTATACTCGTAACACAGGGAAACACAAATTCCACGACGTTTTTCTGACGATAATATTTAGTTATCGGGAATATTTTGCACACATAGCCATCGTTACATTCTCTATTTTCTTCATATGGTCTATCATAGATATACCTATAACATTGGAGGGTGGGGAGGGGGCCCTCGGTGGCCGAGTGGTCTGAGGAGCTTCGCTGGTGACTGCTAGCCTCACACCACCGACTGAACCGGCACGGGTTCGAGACCCGCTGGTGCATGAGTGAAAGTTTGCCAGTTACTCGCCGACAGGCGGTGGTTCTCTCAGGGTAGTCCAGCTTCCTCCATTAATCAAATTGGCTGTCAACATATGAGTGAAATAACCTTGAGTGTGACATTAAATCACCCCCCCCCCCCCACCTATAACATTGGAAAACACAAGTTAGACGATACCATGGCGAGGTACTGAATGCGGTATCTGGCGCTTGTACTGGGATATCCGGGGTATAGTACGTACAGCCCCGGCAAATCTGTACGTCACATCGGCTTCTCCATTGACTTTACGCTCTATATGGTATATATACTTAAAACTATGAAAAGACAAATATGCATGGCCAGCACCCACCCCCGTGATCAGGGATGTTAAAATCAGATAAAAACACTACATTACAATACATATAAGGGAAGTGGGAAGAGGTGCCGACATATTGACAGAGTCACATGGCTTCACAGTATAGTCTTCTGGTTAACCTATTCTAAAACACATACCGAGAATCTAACGATTCCTGATATGTGTTGTATCTCAGGTACGCTATTATTGTACCTGTTCGTGTGGCAACTTGGATGACATGACCGCACGGCCCCTAGCACCGGCATAAGCGGTATTAGATACAAATCTAGAGAGCTGTGATGAAAATGCTCTGACAGCTCGTATATTGGTAATTGGTGAGCTGTGTCGTTGTGACAACTCGTACACTGGGGACTGGTGAGCTGTATTATCGTCAGATGAAAATGACGGTATTTAACACAAAAGACTAGTCTGTAAGGCCCGATGTCGAACAAGCATCAACTTCCCACAAATGCCAACATATATCAAAGAAGAAAACGTCCGTACAGGGGGCGGGCCTCGGGGACGAAACGTCCACCAGCAGAATCTCCCCATATACAGGTAAAAATTACAACACATATAAGGGAAGTGGGAAGAGGTGCCGACATACTGACAATCACATGGCTTCAGAGTATATTCTTCTGGTTAACCTATTCTAAAGTACATACAAAGAATCTAACGATTCCTGATATGTGTTGTATCTCAGGTACGCTTTTATTGTACCTGTTCACGTGGCAACTTGGATGACATGACGACACGGACCCTAGCACCGGCTTAACCGGTATTAGATACAGATCTAGAGACCTGTGATGGAAATGCTATGACAACTCGTATATTGGTAATTGGTGCTGGTACTGGTACTGGTGAGCTGTATCGTCGTCAGATGAAAATGACGGTATTTAACACAAAAGACTTGTCTGTAAGGCCTGATGTCGACCAAGCATCAACTTCCCACAAATGCCAACATATATCAAAGACCAAAAGGTCTGTACAGGGGGCGGGCCTCGGGGCGTAACGTCCTCCAGCAGAATCTCGCTATACAACATATATAAGGGAAGTGGGAAGAGGTGCCGACATACTGACAGAGTCACATGGCTTCACAGTATAGTCTTCTGGTTAACCTATTCTAAAGCACATACCAAGAACCTAACGATTCCTGATATGTGTTGTATCTCAGGTACGCGTTGTTGTACCTGTTCATGTGGCAACTTGGATGACATGACCACACGGCCTCTAGCACCGGCATAAGCGGTATTAGATACAAATTTAGAGAGCTGTGATGGAAATGCTCTGACAACTCGTATATTGGTAATTGGTGAGCTGTGTCGCTGTGACAACTCGTACACTGGAGATTGGTGAGCTGTATCGTCGTCAGATGAAAATGACGGTATTTAACACAAAAGACTAGTCTGTAAGGCCTGATGTCGACCAAGCATCAACTTCCCACAAATGCCAACATATATCAAAGACCAAAAGGTCTGTACAGGGGGCGGGCCTCGGAGACGAAACGTCCACCAGCAGAATCTCGCCATATACCGATAAAAATTACAACACATATAAGGGAAGTGGGAAGAGGTGCCGACATACTGACAGAGTCACATGGCTTCACAGTATAGTCTTCTGGTTAACCTATTCTAAAGCACATACCAATAATCTAACGATTCCTGATATGTGTTGTATCTCAGGTACGCTTTTATTGTACCTTTTCATGTGCTAACCTGGATGACATGACCACACGGCCCCTAGCAACGGCATAAGCGGTATTAGATACAAATCTAGAGAGCTGTGATGGAAATGCTCTGACAACTCGTATATTGGTAATTAGTAAGCTGTTTCGCTGTGACAATTCGTACACTGGGGATTGGGGAGCTGTATCGTCGTCAGATGAAAATGACGATATGTAACACAAAAGACTAGTCTGTAAGGTCCGGTGTCGACCAAGCATCAACTTCCCACAAATGCCAGCATATATCAAAGAACAAAAGGTCTGTACAGGGAGCGGGCCTCGGTGACGAAACGTCCACCAGCAGAATCTCGCCATATAAATGGCACACCCCGACTGCAACCGCCGATTTTCAACTTATTTTGTTCAGCGGTTTGGGTTGCATAGCGAAAACACACAAACACACACACAGTCACACGTCGCAAATGATAATAATGTGAAATTACAGTCTGTAGCAGTTAAACAGGACACTCCTTACTCTCCTTCTAGTGTGGCTTCACTACATTCCAAATATTTGTCATTCGGATACTTTGTCACTGCTGGAAGGTGATTGTCTCGCGATCCCGTTTCACCGAGAACGAAAATACTTTTGTTCTTCTGAGGGAGTATGGACTTAACGGTATCCAGAAATTGCTACCACACATATGTTTGGAATTGTATGCCCGAGTGACGGCAAATTCGATCAACAAATTATGCGTAATAGTTAAATGGGAAACTACACATACCCACGTCACACAGGCTATCAGATAAGGCCTGCCAGACATTCTGTATCATACAAACAAAACATCGTGGAAACAATCTCGAGGACATTTATTGGCCATGATCCTATCCATCGAAGTTATTGACGAAGATGACTTCAAAGAGAATTGCCCTACAATCTGGAGGCGTTGACCAATTCCTAAATTTTAGAGATCATTAAATTGTGCCATAATGTAATGTCTCCCCCCTCTGCAGAGTGGGTGGAAAGATCTGGGCCATAGTTTCGTTTCTTTATTTACCACTCAAACGACAAGCAATAACATATGATTTATGTAGGACAAGTATTGACAAATTCTAGAGAGGGATAATCTTCACAGCGAGACGATCTGTATATAAAATAATTTGTCACCCACGACCTGTTTGAATCGCCGGGATGCTTTTATCGGCGTAGCTGATGATAATTATCGGGTAATTCGCGTCGTTCGACCGTTCCGCAATTGAGAGTCGGGGTGATATTTTTCAGACAGCCGCCTTCCACAATGAATTCCCGTTTCAAAATCAAAATACACCTTTGTATGGCTTTGTTGGTATCCCAAATGCACTGATAGTTAGTACTGTTAGTTAGTAGTAACTAAGCTGATAGTAAACGAAATTTGAAATAAAGAAAAAATAGTTCCAGAATGAGAGGAGCTAACCCAGTCACATTTAACTGTTTTTCAGCAGCATTATTCGTCAGAAGGCTTACAACCGGCCGCGCAAAACCGACGGGGTTTAATCATGATTTGCTAAACTTCAAGCCAATTTTGATTGAGCATTATTGTTCGTGAAGAATAAAGATATCTACGTATTCACTAAATATAATTCCCTACTGGACGCAGATAAGTCTTTTTGTCAGCTCCATTAACATGATTACGGATAGAAAAATTGCGTATTTAACACATATTCGAGCAAATTTGGGATATCGGATGGATATACAGCACATTTTATTAATTGAATTTTGAAGAAATTTCCCATTACATTTAAATCTTCAAAATACATATAATGGGAAGCATATAACTTGGAGAGACTTAGATAAATTTAATCAGTGCGAAATTAGAGCAGTGTCTATTCGATCATCCTGTGCATTCTAACGTTAAACGGGATGCTCAAATCCAGCCAAGAGTGAGTCCCTCTTTTTTGGGTGATGGTGAACAAAGCAGATGTGGTGCTTAAGAGCTTACCCGAGAAAACCCTCTCGCAGAAACATTTGTAGAGCTAAAATTTAATTTATACGTTTAATATAAGTTTACCCTATAATTGAAATTGATTATCGAAAGTTACTATACGAAAGATTTAAAAAAAGCAACTTAAAGACCAATTTCAACGTGTCTTTATGCCTCCGTATGTCACGTTTTAATGTGAGCATTTATTTGTTAATAGGCTATTTGTCCTGTTGGGAACACACTATGGATGGAAGTGCGAACGGATTAACCTTGAACTTGAGGTCATGGACCTGAGATAGGGGTCAAGGCATCACACAGAATTAAAGAAACTAATTTCCTGTTCACAAACGTGACAGCAAGTTGGATTTTTCTTGGGTAAACGCCTCACCCCTTTCTGTGTCGTTTTCCGGAATATAGATTGTCTCTTGGCACGTTTTGATTGAGCTCTTTTATACATCTCACTTGGTTAAGCAGTTTTATCCTGTTCGCAAAACCGAATTTTCCACCAGTTGGTGAAGTCATGGGGTTAAATCGACAGGAGTATCTCAATTGTATCTCCATGGTGATATTTACCCCCGAATTGATAAAATCTGGAATTGAGGCAGTCGATCTAACCAGCTTAAGCAATGAAGTTGTTTGAAGGCGATATTCGAAGAACTTCCTAAATCCATCGACGAACCAATCCCCATGTGTAAAGCGACCATGCATGTAAGCAAACCCCGGCTACCCGGGAGACAGGAGTCAAAGTAGCAAATGTTACATGTACAAGGTGAGAAATGTATCTCATATAAGCAGGTCCGTCTGTGATGTCTTTATTCAGTAAAGGGTATCCAGATCAGGGTAATTTGATGGTTACGTGACTCTATCCAAATAGTCAGTGGATGGACAATTTTAGGGGTGATGCATGGTCATAATTATGTCAGTTTCTGGGATGAATAACATTGGCTACCTAAAAATTATATGGGAATAAAAAAAATCATTTTATATAAACTATGGATCGTGAGATCAGCCTGCTTTTTTCAGTGTTCGAATGTTATTGACAGTAGAAAGTTGTATTCTGATTCACCTTGACAATCCTTAATTAGACTGCTAACTTTTAATTTGGGACATCAATTAACAGCTAATTACTTATCTAGGAAACAGTATTGGGGGATAATACATACTCATATCTCACATTATCTCCCATAATTAGCCTAACAAAATGTGTTAAAGTTCTGATTATTTACTCGTATATACTTATAATTACCAACTATCGATATTCGCGTATGAAAGCTCGATAATTCTGATTTTAACATACCGTCATCTACATCCACAACTAATAATCAATAATCTTATTGCCAGTAATTCCCGATATCTGCAATAAGGCTCGCATATTTGCCATTCATTTCCAATAATTCTGAATAAATTGTATTTTGTTACAGTCTATCCTTAATGTTTTCCACTTCTTAACTGTTACCAAGTGCAGGGATGTCAAACTCTTTCAGATCCAGTCCATGAACATATTGGCAAGTTCACCAAGTAAACATGATATTGGGACAAAAATTCTTCCCTCTAGACTTCGATGAAGACTTTAGCGATGGTCAACTTTCCAATGTTGCCAATTGGCAGACTCGACATTCAGTATTCAGTATATATTAACAGCATATAGGTATTTCAATGGGTATTAATTGTGCACCCCTGTTGGCTGACGTGTATCTGTTCTCTTATGAATATGACTATATGCAGGCGCTGTCAAAAACCGATCAATTCAAAGCCCGTTCCTTCTCATTCACCAAACGCTATATAGATGATCTTCTCGCTGTGGATAATCGCTATATAAACGAGGCAGTAAAGGATATATATATATATCACTGGATTTTAAAGAAACTACAGATAGCCCTAACGGCAGATCATATTTACAACACATATAAGGGAAGTGGGAAGAGGTACCGACATACTGACAGAGCCACATGACTTCACAGATTAGTCCTCTGGTTAACCTATTCTAAAGCACATACCAAGAATCTAACGTGATATGTGTTGTATCTCAGGCACGCTTTTATTGTATCTGTTTATGTGGCAACTTGGCAACTTGACATGATCACATGGCTCCTAGCACCGGCATAAGCGGTATTAGATACAAATCTAGAGAGCTATGATGGAAATGCTCTGACAACTCGTATATTGGTAACTGGTGAGCTGTGTCGCTGTGACACAATATTTAGACTTTGTCTATAACAATGAAGCCGGCCTTTATGACAAAAGAGATGATTACAATTTCGACATCGCAACCTATCTTATTTTGGACAGCAATATTCTAGTGGGACCTGCATATGGTATACACAGTAGCATTTGCTAGATCCTGTGTTAAAGTGACGATTTAAAAAAACGCCTCAAAACATTATTGCAGGAACTTATAAAAGAGTGCTATACCACCAATCGCCTCCACTCGCTGATAGCAAAATACGAGAGTAGCCTGCAAGATCTATGGCGTTATGTTTCGTAACTTGTGTCTTAATTCCGCATAACCCGGGCCTTGGGGCCGTATGAACTCATGTACGTCAAGATCGCCACGGTGTTCATGTGAACAGACACAATCAAAGCGTGACTGAGATACATCATTCTCTAGATGACGACTTTACAATGAATATCATATGGATTAAGAATACTGATCAGCGATACGGATTTGATATTTTTGGAACATCATGATGTCTTGTCGGCATCATTGAAAACTGTTGACCGCTTCTCTGTTGCAGGAAACTAACCTGTGTTTATGTATACCGTGATTGTCGTTTTGAATTTGGTGCTAATGCTGTTATATGTAATATGGAATAGGTCTTTGTATTATGAACGCGGGTATTCTTTAATGAATGACGGTTTAATAATGATTGACAGACCCGACGCTTGTAGCCGTCCTTCGCAAAATAGCCTGTGCCTTCAATAATACATTCAGAAGTCTTTCTTGCAAGACACAAACGGTCGAACAGTTTCCAATTTCAAACACGTGGCTAAGAATTCTTGTAGACCTCTCTTGTGGAGCGCTGGCTCAGACGCGGTCAAAACTAGTTTATATGTGTATGTGATTATTATATCAGTACATGTTTTTGCCGGCTGATTAATGGTTTTACAGGTGAGTAAAGATGTGACACCAACAATGTTTGCGGGCCTATTAGAGTCAATCTAGATAAACCATGATGGTATAGCAGGGAAATACAATCTAGAGGTGACGATCCGAAGAACTCATGTGAACGTTTTGTGGATGTTCTACGAGATTCCATAACAAGCCAATGACGACAAACTTTGCCTTTTCAATTTGACGTTGATTGGCATTTAGGTAACTGATACCAACAACTTTGCGCGGACGGTCTTTTGACATGTACTACCGCCTGACAAAAGCAGACTTTTCTGCGGGAGTGAATCCTTTGAATTTTACGTTTACCAAGGACGATGTCTATATGTGGACATGATGCCTTATTTGGATATGGTTTCTCTTTTCTGTTCTTTCGCCCAGTTAGCCATCTGATTGGCTAAGAGATGTTGTTTGAAATTCGCACGGAATTTATATAGAGCTGATGTCAGCTATAATGTTCCGTGATATTATATCTGAGGTTCCTCGGATTGTATTATAGTGATCCGTGGTTGGTCTTGTCGGGTTATTTTTCATTTTGACCTTATTTTTGCAGAAGGAACTAAAAGTCACAAGGACACCCCATTACACTGAAACCACATGTAGTTCAGATTTAAATCTGCCTAAAATTGCGGAAATAGTATAATGTGAATTAGATGCAAAGCTGCGAGGAACTGTAATTTTGTAGGGTGTTGTATCGACGCATTGCTTTATCGAGTAAAAATATCAATTCCATTACGGATGAGAAATCATACAAAGGACGACGGCTGTCTACTGAATGTCATATCCGGTTCCTGCATTACGACTATGGATGCGTAAATTCTTTCTGAACAACCCTTTAAATTAGTGATTTTATTCTTTTATTTTTATTTCTTCTTTCGTGTTCGGCAATATATATCCTTCTTCTGTGAATGCCAGCCGATGCTCAACTTTTATAATTACTGTTGTCAATATCTTCCGGCGGATATTCGTGCATCGACCACGTCCAGTAAATGGATTATCGTGCAGCACATTTTTTTTCAAAATTTGACTTCAGGTGTTGATAACCTTCATCGAATCGCAAGTTAACTCGAGAGGTCAAACATTTAATACGGGATGCTGTCTATTTAATATTGAATGCCACGACATGATATACCACTACTTATGCGATTGCCATAGGTTTACCTTCGCTCAGCAAACGGGCTTTACAAACAAAACAATTAATGCTGTACATCTGACAACGATACATCTCACCAATCTTCAGTGTACGAGTTGTCACAGCGAAACAGCTCGCCAATTACCAATATATGAGTTGTCAGAGCATTTCCATCATAGCTCTCTAGATTTGTATCTAATACCGCTTATGCCGGTGCTAGGGGCCGTGGGGTCATATCATCCAAGTTGCCACATGAACAGGTACAATAAAAGCGTACCTGAGATACAACACATATCACGAATCGTTAGATTCTTGGTACGTGCTTTCGAATAGTTTAACCGGAAGACTATACTGTGAAGTCATGTGGCTCTGTCAGTATGTCGGCACCTCTTCTCACTCCCCTTATATGTGTTGTAATCAATACCCTCCTATATACTATCTATATTCCTCCCGCGAACGGCCATAACGACGGAAGCTTTGATTCATGGAGCGCACTTATGATTCAGCCGGTAACTGTTCAGATGGTGAATTTCTCGAATCGTGTTGTCCTCCAGTCTCCGATTGTCAGATCTGTACCGGTAAGCTCTCGCTCTCTGAGAGTATGAATCACGCAGGCAGATGCCACGAGAGGGGCCAAGAGTGAGTCTAGAGTGAAATTGGTTGAATGTAACACAGCGCGGAACAATCATCTGAGACTGGTCTTTAGGAGTGGATATCCATGTTTTTCTGAGAGCATCTGCTGAGTTTGAAATGTTTACCATGTACCGTCAGTATGTGTTAAGGTGAAGCGTGAAAATTCACTTTTTCTACTTTACTTACAACCGTCAGTCGGCAAGATGTCATGGACATAACTTCCATTTCATACCGAATCAAAGTCGGGAATCAGTTACAATACAAATGCACATGAACATTGACGAATGTGGATAGTCATATTTGTTTACATTGATAATTTCCTGCATAGTACCACCAATCCAACTGCGAGGCTGGATCGAACGTGAGACGTTTGTTAAGCCCACAAATTATCAACTATATCTACGATATGATCCATATCAACCGCGCGCTACAAAATCAGTATATCTTAAAGTCAACGTTTCTGCAGTGAACGTGAAAGGCTGAAGTTGTATTCCACCAAACACCTAACATTACACAACTGTTATATTCTGCAAAAATGAAGTCCAATAAGCTGAGGAGGTAATGTTAACCGATTTGCCACGTCTAATATCCTTAACGATTCAACAGGCTTTCAAAATTCTTAAATAATTTTTTCGACTATTATAAAATCCATAATCAACTGCAACAGTCCAGAACAGTAGGGAATTGAGAACCATAACAATGCTGTAACACTGTTAATGTGTGTTGTGTTTCTAGATTTCGGTTAACTCTATCTGGCTTGGGCTGTCTGCAACGTGTTCAGGCATGGGGGGACCATTTCGGCCCGGCCCCCTAAATACTTTTTTACCCCTTGAGGTAAGGGTTGAAACTTACCACATAGATCAAGCTCTACCAGAAAATGTCAAAAATCCACGATGGCCTCTTTGATGACGTCAAACTGATGTCATTTTGAAAAATGACCTTTTTTCGTCAAATTTTTCGATTTTTATTACGTGTTTCTTCTCAAAAACTGCACAATAAATTAGTAAATAATAATCTGATATGAAATAAAATAGTTTTGCCCACTTTTCCTCACAAAACAACAGGAATTTTGAAGAAGAATGACGAAAACAACACTTTTTAGGTACCCAACATGGACGCCATTTTGAATTTACCCATTATCCGCTGCTCGGGGTTATGGAAATAGATCAATTCCATTACGAATGAGGAATCATTCAAAGACGACGGCTGTCTACTGAATGTCATATCCGGTTCCTACATTACGACTATGGATGCGTAAATTCTTTCTGAACAACCTTTTAAATTATGGATTTTATTCTTTTATTTTTATTTCTTCTTTCGTGTTCGGCAATATATACTCTTCTTCTGTGAATGCCGGCCGATGCTCAACTTTTATAATAACTGTTGTCAATATCTCCCCGCTGATATACGTGCATCGACTACGTCCATTAAATGGATTATCGTGCAGGACATTTTGTTCAAAATTTGACTTCAGGTGTTGATAACCTTCATCGAATAACAAGTTAACTGGAGGGGCCAAACATTTAATACGGGATGCTGTCTATTTGATATTGAATGCCACGACATGTTATATCACTACTTGCCATAGGTTTACCTTCGCTCAGCAAACGGGCTTTATACGGACAAAACAATTAATGCTGTACGTCAATACCCTCCTATATACTATCTATATTTCTCCCGCGAACGGTCATAACGACGGAAGCTTTGATTCATGGAGCGCACTTATAATTCAGCCGGTAACTGTTCAGATGGTGAATTTCTCGAATCGTGTTGTCCTCCAGTCTCCGATTGTCAGATCTGTACCGGTAAGCTCTCGCTCTCTGAGAGTATGAATCACGCAGGCAGATGCCACGAGAGGGACCAAGAGTGAGACTAGAGTGAAATTGGTTGAATGTAACACAGCGCGGAACAATCATCTGAGACTGGTCTTTAGGAGTGGATATCCATGTTTTTCTGAGAGCTTCTGCTGAGTTTGAAATGTTTAGCATGTACCGTTAGTATATGTTAAGGTGAAGCGTGAAAATTCACTTTTTCTACTTTACGTACAACCGTCAGTCGGCAAGATGTCATGGACATAACTTCCATTTCATACCGAATCAAAGTCGGGAATCAGTTACAATACAAATGCACATGAACATTGACGAATGTGGATAGTGATATTTGTTTACATTGATAATTTCCTGCATAGTACCACCAATCCAACTGCAAGGCTGGATCGAACGTGAGACGTTTGTTAAACCCAAAAATTATCAACTATATCTACGATATGATCCATATCAACCGCGCGCTACAAAATCAGTATATCTTAAAGTCAACGTTTCTGCAGTGAACGTGAAAGGCTGAAGTTGTATTCCACCAAACACCTAACATTACACAACTGTTATTTTCTGCAAAAATGAAGTCCAATAAGCTGA
Source organism: Hanleya hanleyi (assembly GCA_036873755.1). NCBI lineage: Eukaryota > Metazoa > Mollusca > Polyplacophora > Lepidopleurida > Hanleyidae > Hanleya > Hanleya hanleyi. Next base: position 37,418 of record JAVTVY010016856.1, on the reverse strand, counting down.
GGAGGTAATGTTAACCGACTTGTCACGTCTAATATCCTTAACGATTCAACAGGCTTCCAAAATTCTTAAATATTTTTTTCGACTATTATAAAATCCATAATCAACTGCAGCAGTCCAGAACAGTAGGGAATTGAGAATCATAACAATGCTGTAACACTGTTAATGTGTGTTGTGTTTCTAGATTTCGGTGAACTCTATCTGGCTTGGGCTGTCTGCAACGTGTTCAGGCATGGGTTGACCATTTCGGCCCGGCTCCCTAATTTTTTTTTACCCCTTGAGGTAAGGGTTGAAACTTACCACATAGATCAAGCTCTACCAGAAAATGTCAAAAATCCACGATGGCCTCTTTGATGACGTCAAACTGATGTCATTTTGAAAAATGACCTTTTTTCTCGTCAAATTTTTCGATTTTTATGACGTGTTTCTTCTCAAAAACTGCACAATAAATTAGTAAATAATAATCTGATACGAAATAAAATAGTTTTGCCCACTTTTCCTCGCAGAACAACAGGAATTTTAAAGAAGAATGACGAAAACAACACTTTTTTGGTACCCAACATGGACGCCATTTTGAATTTACCCATTATCCGCAGCTCGGGGTTATGGAAATAGACTCAGTATGACTCCAATAAGATAAACTATAATGTCACGGAGAGTCATCTCTAATGTTTTTGTCGTTCTGGAGATAGAGTAGAAAGTAGGGGTCATAATGCCCCCCCTCCCCCGGCCTGGCAGGGTCAAACAATATGAGACCAGGAATTCACTCTACGATGAAACGCTCGGTGGTTTGTGCAATAATAGACAGTTGAAATTAGGACACCGATATTTACTGCAAGAAAACATGTACGATACACGTAGACAATAAAAAGTGAAAGACCGTTAGACTGTAATTTGCCCATTGCTATGGCTACATATAGGACATATGTCAGGATTGCCCTCAGTACGTCGTGTTTCAAACTGTGTACATCTTATAGCCTATGGATATCACTTGGTCAGGGCAATGTTGGAGTCTTCAACTGAGTTTCTATCCTAGTAAAATATAAGTATATTTATTCGACTTTTTCTTTGATTGAAAATGAATGTTTTCTGAAACTTGACAAACTGAGTAAGCAAGAATCGGTCAATAATATATTTGATTAAAGGCTCGAGATATTGTTTAATCCACTTGCAGTTTATTGGAACAACATCGCGTGTTTGTTAGAGCGTAATATTTTATATTCCGTTCCCAAAATGTCATTGCTAATTTTACATTGATAGACATTACTGTTGTTTGGAGAATGTTTGGTGAAATTGTGGTGTCCACATTTCCATGTTCTGTGATTAAAGGTTGGCGAGACTGCGTTGTCGACTAGTGGAATTATCTGTTTCAAAGGGATCAATGGGGGAGTGGCCAACATCCTTATCAGACTAGCCCTTAATAATAAAATGAACTGAACATGTCTTTGCAGCTCTACATCCAATAGCGGGGATATAGCGGTAAGCCAAAGTCGCGTGCATACCATTTGTTAGAGTTTTCCACTCGAATGGCCCGATGCGTAAGCCTTACGTCTGATAACGTACGTTTGAGCATGCTAGCGGCAGAATTTCATGTTTAAACCTCTCATTTTGATCGTGTTGCGATAAATATGCCCTCTAGCATTGCAAGGCTTTCCGAGGTCAGCTGATCGGTCTGTCATACCGATGGTACAACAGTGGCAAGCAAGGGATTTCCAGGTAGCTGGTGGTATCGTTTGATCCGATTAGCTGTCGCAGGGAACGCCACCCATTGATTAATAACAACAGGAACATGTAGGCTGATGTGTGGCGGCAAACGGTATAAATATAGAGCTCAGCTTATCCTTACGGGAACTAACTTGCAGATACTTCGATAGTGGTGCCTAGCAGCCTTTATATTGCCTCGACTAAGAAGCTACCCAAGTGAGGTCCTCTTAATGCTAAAAGCTCCGCGCAACATGACCGCATTTCTAACATTAAAATATTCAATAGATATTTAATAACATCCGCACTATTCTATCGTCGAACGGCTAAATTTGTCATTTATTACCCCCCAACTTCAAGTAGCTCTGTATTGTCAAAAACAACGTTTACAGAGGCGGCGATCAGTTTCAAATCGATTACCAAGTGTGCTGACAAGATATTAAAGGCTGTTTCCGACCAGGTTTGACATCGGTCCTGGATTTTCTGAACGTGAGCGGTGTTTGAACCTAGCGCTGGGTGGCAAAAAGCTAAAAGGATTTAAAGAGTGCGATAAGAAAGTTACAGAATAGTTACAAAATGACTGGTATCTCGTGCCTTGGTTTGATACTCTATCTTCTGGCTGCAGTAGATTATGGTTATTGTGATAACGACAATGGTAACTTGGTTTCCCCATATAAATCCACGAGTGCAGAATACAAAGAACAGGTGAGTTGTTCTTAATTCTTTAGGTTAATTCTGAGTTATTGACTAGTCAGTAACGAGAGATTGTTGTATTAGCGGCTTTCGAAGTTAGTTACATGCTTTATTTTCATTTGTAAGCCGACTATTCAGTTAAATCAGATAAAATTGACCATTTCTTGTACATTTCAGACTCGATAGACAAATTTAATATATGTGAATTAAGAGAAACGTGGTAATTACGCAATCCGTATCTACGACGCGTATTCTTTATTGGCTGAAATTCCTCAGTGATCGTATATCGGCCAGGCAATCTGATCCTTTGGATTATGGACGCGGATATTCTCTAATGGACGACGGCTGGATTATGAATGACGGACTAGACGCTTGTAATTGTATAGTTCCATTAAATTCGTCATACACATATTGGTAGGTACAGCTGGTGTAAATTCATCGTTACTCGCGACCTTTAGATCTGTTGAACGATATTTATAAACTGACTCACGGTATAATTGTTAATATAGGCATTGTACCCAAATTTGCTAGTAAAGCATTTCCGCGTTCATAATAATGTTCTAGATAGAAATAATTGTGGAAGAGACTATTAGAAGCTTCCAATTAGACATTGACTAACCAGCTGTCGTTCATTGCTGAACACGACGTTAAACCTTAATTCTCTCTCTCTATCTCTCTCCCATAAGTGATTCTCGTGTCTGTAAACTCAATACCGTATTCACAAGACACAATTTGCACAGGAATCCCAGTATGTATAAAATAAAAATACTAGGCTTATTGCATCAGCTTGGACGTTCAGCTGAGAGTCCTGGTCTATTTTACATATTGTAGCAGTGTTTATTTCTACCCACCAATGGCTTTGTACAGACCACGGTAGCCCAAACAAAAAGCACTCCATGTCTGAGTTTCCAAAGAATGATCAAAGAAAACAGGTGGCATGGCTATGAACATTGTTCATAAAACAGGTGCAGGGCAGTTTTTGCCTCTGCGGTCTTAGTCAAAACAAAACCACTGATGGAAATAAATAAACACTTCTAGAATGTGTCAAACAGACAAGGGCCCTCAGCTGAAAGTCAATGCTGATGCAATAAGCGTTGTATTATAACTTAGTTTCTTGCAAAAGAGAATCAGCAACACGTTCACTACGATGCCGACATGGCATGATGATATTATCATCATCAAATCCATATCGCTACCAATGAATTTTTCAATCCAAATGAATTCTGAATCGTTTACTAGAGTTTGATTATCTCAGACAAGAATACTGATCAGCGATACGGATTTGATATTTTGGGAACATCATGATGTCTTGCCGGCATCACTGAAAACTGTTGACCGCTTCTCTCTTGCAGGAAACAAGCTTATGTTTATATATACTATGATTGTCTTTTTGAATTTGGTGCTAATACTGTTATATGGAATATGAAATAGGTCTTTGGATTATGGACGCGGATATTCTCTAATGGACGACGGCTGGATTATGAATGACGGACTAGACGCTTGTAATTGCCAATCATGCCTTGCGGACATCATTGAAAACTGTTGATCGCTTCTCTCTTGTAGGGACCATCTTGTGTATTTATGTTTTTATTTCATGCACAATTGACGCGAAAATTCTTTTACGGACGACGGCTTAATATTGAATGTTGGATCGGACGCTTGCTATTTGTTTATACGAACACCATGAATAATTCGTATAACTGGGTGTTGGAACAGTCCCTATAGCCCCAGGTCAAGCAAAATTAGACACAGGGTTCGAAACTTTTACACAAGACATCATGCACGCTACGATGATATTTTGCTATTTGGTCTCAAATTAGATTTACTGAATGATGGAATGGGTAATTCGGCTGCGTCTATCTATGTAACACTCTTGCAACGGAATGCCCTTTGTGAACTAAGAGCATAAAACACTTTTCGACTACTATAGCGATAATTATCGGCGCGGGTTTTAGTATAAATTCACTCGTTTTTCGATATGTTGGAGAAACTGGTTTATATCCTCCTTGGTGATTACTCACTCGGCATCTAAGCTGTGTGAATGGTAGTTTTATTTAGAAGCAGATGGATTAAACTCAACGCAGCGAAGGAGACTACTGATTAACCCGCAGAATCATGAGTGGTGCTGATGAATTGCATTTCAGGTATTCTATTGTGTAGTCATTGATGTGAGGAAATTTGCATTTGCCCGGATGATCCACCCATTCGGCCGCGCTATTCATCATTTTAGAAAAATTCGGTGGTTTATTTGCTTTTCGGATATTGTAGGACTCTAAGTAATCAAACTTAACAACGGAAAGTTATCAAAGCGTTAACAGGTTTACACATAAATGAATTAATCCGATCATGTGAATGTAAAACGCAATCAAAAGCAGAAAATTCTATTATTTCCTTAGGTTGAAGTCTGATTAACGAGGGATGAATCACGTGGACCAACGAGGTCGAATTAACGTCGAATCAATCATTGGTTCGGGTCATGTTTTTCCGTTAAGTATTCGTTGGTATAATATAACCAAGGACAAAGAAAACGTCACACTAGCTTCCTGGGTGTGGTATAATCTGTAAATTCTCTGTAAGTATCTCATATCTCTACACGCCATGAATGGGAAGAGAAGCATGTTAAAAGCGTCCAGACGACATAATTGGAAATTAAGATAATGAATAAAATTGAGCTTTTCTGTGACATGGTGTTAGGAGAGACGTTTATGAACAAACGTCTGGTGACCATGGGATGTTGTTGACGAAATACGGTTCTAGCTTGTTTATTGTTCGTACACTCCAACCTGTATAACATGTCCATTTTAATTAGTCATCTGCTTTGGACCTCAGAGAATATCAACGGTTGGCTCCGCATAAATTTGCTTTTTCGCAGCGTGTATAACAAATTGAAATCTACAAAAAGGACACCCTTTCTCCATGCCAATTACAACTCTTCGCCTTTTAGATAAGCATGTAGTTCTCTTGGTATAAAACGCACTGATAATTGTTTCATGTGCTGTGGTTCAATTACATAGGTTGACGTCCACAATCCATTGATATTCCTGGGGACAGATGTTAATACAACCATATAAGGTCATAGAAAGTGTATGCGGTTTAGCATTCTCTAATTTGGTTCCATATTGGATACGAAGACATACCTACTGACCGTATGCCATGTCCTTGGACAGCTTTATTAACCGTTGCCCACTACAAGATAAATGAATTGTGACGTCGCTCGAAGCAATTGATTTTTTATTGGCATTGATACGGAGAGAACTACGACGTTATTTAATGAAGGATGGGTAAAAACTATCATGGAGAAAAAGATGATCATTTTATAGATTTCTGTTTGCTATGCCTGCAACGAAAAAGAAAATGTATGCCTAGCCCACCGTTGATACTCGACATTGTCCAACGTAGAAGATTGATTAAGCAATTGAACCTTGGTACATGAATTACGACGTTTATCACAGAGAGAACAAAACAGTTACTTAATATTGGATGGGTAAAAAATATCATGGAGAATGGGTGATCCTCTGGCAGATTTCAGTTTGTTTTATACATTATGTTGAGTCAACCGTTAATTGACAAGCTCCAAAATAGACGATTTAAGATGGGCAGATTTTAGTAAGTCTTACAATGATTTGCCAGTCGATTTTAAATTTTTTTTAATTTTAAATCTATATACGCTTATACCATGAACTTTAGACAGAGGTGTGATAATGGAGTATTCCAATTACCGCTTTCTATTTGTGCTCTAGTTTTACAAAAAAACGGTATATTTCTAATACGTAATCATCCTGGACACACGAACTTTTGGAGTTGTCTTCTACGACAAAGTACTATGGACACCCTCCGTCTACCGATTACCGGGTCTCAACCTAAATTACCGAACTACAACATACATTATTTAGGCGCGAACACGGTCTGGCAGTTGTCGACAACGGCTGTCAACATTATATGAGATCTTATCTGTACTAGATACCTCATCAATATCGGTATTGCATTTGTGTACACTTTTTACTGATTGACTATGGGATCTTGTCAGATATTTCCCCCTTACCATTGCATGTTATCGTTTAATTGGATATAACACGTTCTATAAATTTACACATTTGACGTTCAAATGATCAATTGAGCTCTCGCCTGCAAACAGAATCTCTCACGGACAGGATTTCCTGCTATCATTCCTAACTATATAGCCAGTCAATTGCATTCCGGCTATTAAGAGGATCTAGGTGTGAAATACAAGGATTCATTATTTCCAAACTGAAGACATCTTTCTAACGACCGTCAACCAGACCTGTGTGTTTTCTCTCTTTCTCCTGTTCTTCTACGGACATGACGAAAGTTCTAGATGAAATTAGACTATTATACAGCACACATACGCTTAGCATCCTTTCGCTTGGTTATTCGAGGCAAACGGTGGTCAATTCCGACATTCGTGAGAGAAGTGTCAAATCCCATGGTCATTATCAGCATGCATTTAATAGCAAATCAATGAACATTAGTTTATAGCTGCTCTCCTGTAAAAGGAAAATAGTCGACAGTTTTAAACGATGCTGACAACATATGCGGTCCAGGACCTCAAACGCTCATCATATCTTACTCTTTTCCAAACCGAATTTTAGAGTTTGTTGAATCAGGCTTTAATGCATGATAAGCGTTATTTTTCCATTTTTGCGACCAAATTACGTGGAGTGAGTCTCTTGGTATTATAGTATCGCCGCAATAGTTATTTCAATAGCTTGGTGAATTTGATTGAAGTGAGCACTTTTTCACAGATACAATAGATGTGATACATGTGAGAGAACGGTTGATATCCCGAAATTGCCAGTTTACCTGATATAACTACGTCATTGTAAGCAGCTTTCAACGATATATATTTTATCTTGGGGAATCTTTATATGTTCTGTATCTTTATTTTTAACGACAGATTATCAAAGTAATTTGGAAAATTGTTCAGGCAATTGATTCACGGCGTCATATGATCGCCACTGCTTCGTTCTTGATATCCATAACAGACACTTGAATTCACCTGCTCCATTCGATAAATGTCCGTTTAAGTTGAGTTAATAACCCATTCATATCACAGTCACCTTATATTAATCTAGTTTATATTTCGAACAAGACATACCTCAGATGATTAACTGGCATCACCACACTATTTCTGTCGGCATCGTGCTGTTATTAAATCCTTTCGGAATCGTGCTGTTATTTCACATAACACAGTATATCTCAATCCAACTCGCCCCGTTTTATCTAGGATTTTCTCCTCATTCTGGAACTTATTCCCATGCATCTACTTCGACACTTTTCAAATTATTATGTCCACTACATTTGCCAAATATAATCATATAGTTTATCGTTCTTTTTTCATCAGTTTGTTTAAATATACACTACTCGGACTGCAGATACTTTACACATTCTTTATTAACCATGGAATGAAACAAACCCGCTATACAGTTAATATAGAGGCACTGACTTTTTAAGTATATATTTTCTGTGGTGAATAAAGTAATAATTCATTCATCCATTCATATTCTCTAGTTCTCTATGCAAACTAAATCGATCAACCTTCATAATGCGAGTTTACCCATTCAACCACTTCTCTATGCGTTTCTGTCTCGTTTTTATTTTCTACATTTACCCCATGCAATGGTCTAGTTGACGTGAGTATTGTGTTTCGTCTTCTTCATTATTATTCACGTTCTTTTCCTTTATTTCACCCAATATCATCCTTCATCTTATTCATCATTGTTTCACGATATATTCGACTTGCTGATGTACAAATATGCTTGACATTCGTGTGACGGGTCACTATTTACGCTAAGCTAATGAGAGTGACCTCCCCTGATGTAAGCTCTCGACTCAAAAGAGTTACGTTCGTGTCGATTGCGAGATTCGCTGAAGCAGGAAAGTTTTGCCCGGCTGCACGAAAAATCGGTAAATATGACTACTTATGTGATAGTTTTGCTACAATCATTGCTGCAGTAATTTTCCGTAAAGTTCAATGACTTAAATGCTGCACTGTTTAGGCCGAGGCAATGTTTAGTTGTTTGACATCAAAATGATTTAGATCAGTATGTTCACGATGGGGTACCGCGCCACGTGGTTTTGGCGGGCTTCTATCATTAGTACATGTATATGTGTTTGAAAACATGCACACGCATTTTTGTCAGACCGAATGTTACATCTATGAGCAGAAATTATGTGATGCCAATGAACATTGTTTAGGAATAATTCCCCTAGAAATTATGAAATAATTGTTGAATAATTTTAATTGACGATAATGATAAGTTGTTATGGAATTAATGCTTGGAGTTCATTATTGAATATCTCGGGTAAACATGGTAAATGTCCGCAGATGAATGAAGTTTGAAGAATTCCTTTTCTGTGTAATTTTAATGGATTGTGCAGATTACCAGGGTGTTTATCAGGTTCGCATAAATTGTTTAAATCAGTCATATTGAATTCAGATTGAATTCAGATTAAAATCAGATTGAATTGTAATAGAATAACTGTACTCCATGAATCGGTCCATCCATGCATTATCAAAGGAATATCTGGTAATTGTGGTGAAATTTAGGAAAGACAAATAACACAAATCAGGCTCGTGGTTTAAATCGATTGTGATTTTATTGTTGCTAATTCACTTCAATTGATTTATTTGTTTACATTCGGGTTAATTAATTATAGAAAAAGCCTAAAATAGAATTGTCCATGTAACAGAGATTTCATTCATATATGTCCAGTACAATACACAACTAATGGAATTTCGTTGGATACCCCAAGTCGTATGCATTGGACCGCGAGTAGGATATAAATGGGCAATACAGGGACAAAATGCCATGATGTTTTAATTGGCATTGTTGTTTTGTCAGAAGTATTATGCATGGCTAAGGCCATGGTATACTAGTCATTGACAGGTTATTATAGAATTTTGAGTCATAATAATCAATTTTATAGTACTTGATCTCAACTGGTGATACTGCTAATTGATGTTTGTATGCCAAGTCATGTATAATGAGTGAATTTGTTGAAGCTAATAAGTCTGTATTGTTGTCTTACAGGTCACATACACTCCCCTGGTTTTTCCTATATTATGAGGGTTCGATATTCGGCGGATTAAGTTCCATTTCTGTGACATTGGAAACTAGTAGTGGTAAAATGGGGGTCTCGCATCAGTGGATTTTTGATGTGTTGGTATTCCTCCAGGAACTATAAGCTATAAGCAGAGCAGATAACTGTGTGTATACGGAACGAATACGAATGTCCAGAAGCTGAATAAACATTCTATTAGGCAAATAAGTGTTTTCTTCCTTTGATCCAGTGATCGAACGGGACATTATTTCACCCCCTCTCACATTCGTAAAGTGTTCTACTCACATCGCGATGTAGGTAGATAGAGGCTCCATAAACGATAATCAGAAGGCAGCTGTCGTCCAGCAAGAATGTCTATGTCAATACGAGAAATACCTTTTTGGTAACATGCCTAAATTTGATATCGTGTTAATTCCGCTGCTTCCTGTTGTCCAGAATGTATTCGGGGTTGGTCACTCGATCTTAAGCTTTCGCTTTGAAGTCCATATCCCGAAAAGTTATTTAGCAAGCCGATGGACGAGGCAGAGCAATCCTTCATATAGAGATATTCTGTTATCTCTCCAGATTCAGAATGAATGAGTCGATATACATGTATATATGTGCTACAGAATGTCTGGTATGGTGCCTATATTTGCTGTCTCTACTGAACCGCACTGCGGTGGTCTAATGGTTAGAGCGTCGGCCTCGTAAGCGGAAGGTACTGGGTTCGATCCCAGGCCGGGTCATACCTAAGACTTGAAAAATGGAACTTGTTGCTCCCTCGCTTACGCTCAGCATTAAGAGGATAGAACAAGGACTGGTTCGCTCGGTGTCAGTATAATGTGACTGAGTGGGTGTCATGTCTGCCTACGGCATGATATTTCAGTGGGACAGCACTATAAAATGGCAGCATTAGATCTGCTCTGTTACAAGTAGGTACCCCTGCCCCTCCCCCTCCCCTCCCTTCCCTTCCCCGTCGTGATATAGCTGAAAAAATGTTGAAAGCGACGTTAAACCCTATTCACTCACTCACTCCTTTTTCTCTACTGATCAGCATCACTCTTATACAAACGAAAAATGGCCGATAAGATTTTTACAGTCCCCTCAGTTTAGTTGTTTGCAGGGTCCCTGGTCCCTAACATAGCAAAAGTATGTTGAAAATCACGCCCAGGGCGTCTACCTCAGATCCAGATAAATTATATCGCTGCAATTTTGTCCACCCTGATGCAAGGGAGCATTTCGGCGAATCGTTTTTTTTCTTCTTTTTTTTTCTGTGGAGAAATTAACGATAGTTAACCTATCGCAAAAATATCGAAATCACACCGCAGAAAATGGTGTAGTCTCCGAAAAAGAAGCATTCTCTCGCGATTTGGTTTTCGAATCGTCTATCTGTATATTGTCCGTCCCTGTCGGTATGTGGTCACTCGTGAGGCAAACCTTCTTTTTAACTGCATTAATGTATTTCAGTGAAAAGCTCATATTACCTAAGATGGGCGAATAAACGGACGATGTACATATCTGGAGAGTTATAAAAGCAACCGGGGATTGACCCGAAGCTCGGAAGAAAATAACGATTGCCATCACACGAATAAACATAGAACTGAGCAATCGCCATTCAATCGCATATTATGAAAAGTAAAACTTTCACCGGCAGCCTTAAAAAGTGAGACAAAAACAGAAATTCGATTGAAAAGCCTCCTAAAGAACACATACATGGTTAAAAAAACAACAAGAATTTTTTTAATAATAATAGCTTTATTTAAAGCGGGTGGCGTTTCACACAAATGAATGGTGCATTTGAAATGGTCCTCTAATAGTAGGGGATCACAGTAACAGTGAAGTATTTACTGGTGTTAAAAAGGTACAATATGATGAACGGTTTATAATGAAACGATCTATTTATTCACTATAGACAGGTCCCAGCCAAGAAAAAACTAACATTTTTTCCGGTCAAAGTTTTCTCAGTGGTTCCGTCATCCTTGACTCATGCCCTTTCAATTTCGCTGAGGAGCCACCCAGGATTTGGCACCAAATCCAATATGGCGGCCAAAATCCAAAATCCAAAAATTAATTTTCTAACCACAAACTAGGTTTGTTTCTAGTCCTACGCAGGGTATGAATAATTAGTTAATTTTGGAATGATTTGTAATTGGTCTGAAAATTCAATATGGCCGCCAAAATCCAAAATGACGCCAATTACAAGCGTCTAGTCCGTCATTCATAATCCAGCCGTCGTCCATTAGAGAATATCCGCGTCCATAATCCAAAGACCTATGTCCATTGAATCACATTTTCCTGCCCTAATATGTAGAGATGCACCATCCTTAGTCCGAATGCGTCCTGTGGGGTATCATCTTGTAGCTGCCGGGGTGTAGACCCCGATTTGAGGGATATCCATGTCATCTGTGACGTCATCAGTACGAGTAGTAGCGAAAGCGGGCATTTCGGCGGTGCATTGGATTGCGTTTGGAGTAGATGACGGCCATTTTTTCCATCCAGTTACCTGTGAGTGTGAGTGCATGCGCGCGTGTGAGTGAGTGAGTGGGATCCGACTTGACTAATGTATCGTCCGTTTTCATCATTTTGCGCATGCGCAGTCTGGCTGTAGTATAGAAAGCAGGCATTTTGGAGACTCGTGGAGGTTTGTTGAGAGATTGAGGGACCATCCCTGGTCAAATGGACCGTGTGGGGTATCCGCGTGAAGCCCTCGTGAAGACTGGCTCGTTTCCATTGGAAGTCGCGCCAATCTGCGCATGCGCAGTTGGGGTGTAGTAAGTAAAGTGGTCATTTTGGGAGGTGCGTTGGGGTCTGTTGAGTGATGAGGGACCATTCTTGGTCCGAATGCCTCGTGTGAGGTGTCAAAGTGAAGCTTTCGTGGTGTAGACCATGACTTGAGGGGTGTCCCTGACATCTGTGACGTCATTCTTGACGTCATCAGTAGGAGTAGTACCCAAAGTGGGAATTTTGGGGGTGTGAAGTAAGGTGTTTTGGGGTAGAGAGGGACCAGGTTTGCTCCAAATGGCCCGGTTGGGGTGTCCTAGTGAAGCTTTCGTGGGATAGGGTCAGACTGGCATGTTTTTTTTATTGAAAGAACATGTCTGAATGCCAATCTGAACATGCGCAGTTGTGGTATAGTAAGTAAAGTGGTCATTCTGGAGGTGCGTGGGGATGTGTTTGAGCGATTGAGGGACCATTCTTGGTCCGAATGCGTCGTGTGAGGTGTCATCTTGTAGCAACACCCACCAACGACAAGCTCAATGCTTCAATGCCCTGATGAATTAGCCCTGAAGCCCTGCGCTCCTATACGTAGCTCTGCGGGTGTAGTCCGTGATAAGTGCTATTCTGATTGGTTAGTCCAAAAGTAGAGCAACAACAACAACATCATCAAATATTACAGGTCAATCCTTTTATTATCCCCTCCATCACAGCACATCCACGCTAAGGGAACCACTATGGGTGTGTTTACAATTCACTTATGCGATTTTCCGTGTATTCATTAGTTCATTGTTCTGATCTCAGAATGATGAGGGACACGAGTTAATCCTTATATGTACAGACACCACCACACATCGCACTGCACCCGCACCCTGGTGTACCCTATTCCCTAATGGCTATAGGGTACAGGGTGCACCACAGGTACGTGCACATGCGTGCGATGACGTCACTTCCGAGCTCTGAGCTCCACAAGCTTTGAGCTCCAAGAGCTCTGCCACATGGGAGCTACCACCACCACCGGACGTTGACGGGCGTCAACGCCCGGTGGTGGTGGTGGTGGTGGCGTGTGGTAGTGTGTGGTAGTGGTAGAACTGGTGTGTGGTGGCGGTAATAGTGATGTGTGGTGGTGTCTGTACATATACAGACCTCTCAAAATGACCACTTTACTTACTACACCCCAACTACGCATGCGCAGATTGGCGCGACTTCCAATGAAAACAAGCCAGTCTGACCCACGAGAGCTTCACACTGATACCCCACACGGTCCATTTGACCACGGATGGTCCCTCAATCACTCAACAAACCTCCACGATTCCCCAAAATGCCTACTTTCTATACTACGGCCAGACTGTGTATGTGCACAATGATGAAAACAGACGATACATTAGACTAGTCTTACTCATACACACGCTCGCGGCCATATTGAATTTTCAGACCAATTACAAATCATTCCAAAATTAACTAATTATTCATACCCTGCGTAGGACTAGAAACAAACCTAGTTTGTGGTTAGAAAATTAATTTTCGAGCAGGAAATTGTGAGCTTCTATGGGTATTGGCGGCCATTTTGGATTTTGGCCGCCAAATTGGATTTGATGCCAAATCTAGGGTGGCCCCTCAGCGAAATTGAAAGGGCATAAGTCAAGGATGACAGAACCACTGAGAAAACTTTGACCGGAAAAAATGTTAGTTTTTTCTTGGCTGGGACCTGTCTACTACTTCACTTTCACGCATCCTCGATCTTGAAGCCGACTACCTTGTGTGCTAATCAATAGAAGTGAAATTATTATTAACATTGTTGGGATTAAAATACCTATACACTACATTTGAATAAAGATTTCTATTGTAAATACAAGCGTCGTCATCCAATATTCAGCCGTCGTCCATTAAAGAATTTCCGCGTCCATAATCCAAAGAATTAATTCATATAATAACATTAGCACCGAATTAAAAGGATAAATCATAGCATACATCTAACTAGGCTAATTTTCTGCAAGACAGAAGCGGTCAACAGTTTTCAATGATGCCAGCAAGACATCATGATGTTCCAAAAATTTCAAATCCGTATCGCTGATCAGTATTCTTAATTCATATGATATACGTTATAAAGTTATCTGGAGTATGATGTATCTCAGTCACGCTTTGATTGTGCCTGGTCATATAAACACGATGAGGATCTTGAAATACATAGGTTCGTACGGCCCCTAGCCTCGGGTTAAGCGGAAGTAGACATTGTTGCACGCTGCATAATTAGATATTGTTTCTTTATTGTGAGGAAATGGCGCATCGACCTTTAGACGAGGACCGCAGTTCATTTCAGGAAGTACTTGTTTTAGTTTCAGCAATATGGCTGGTATAAAATACGGTTCTTGCTAGGAGCCACTTTATTAATATGTCTGGCGTGTATTATATATTATTCAGTGGAAACCACGTAACACGCGAACGAAGGGAGATTCAAATTCGGATTAAATTTCCAAGATTTCCATTCCATCGAGGAGTGAGCTGTAACGAAACAGACCACTTTATTAGAGATGTGGTAATAGCCTGTTGTCATCAGCATTGTCCTTCAAATGTCTCACTGATGCCAATCCAAATAAATATTTTATGATGCCACAACAGTGGATTGGATGAAATTGTGACATTTCTTTGACATAAAAATCGATTATACTCGGAACTTAGGAAGCTGTGTGATTCATAATTTGGTTGTCGTATGCATATTATGACCACTCCCAAAAAAAAATTAAAGGATGTAAAACTTTTTACGAAATTTTCATAAATAGTTTCGAGAATCAAAAGCGAATACAAAGCGGGAGAATTCTATCGGGCAGTGAAAACGAATGGAAGACCTGTAACGTCAATGCTGCTGAAGGCACCATCAATGGCACTACGCTAAGATGATTTCAATATAGAATAATTGAAGACAAATGCTTTTGCAAATAAAATTAAACCAAAGGTTAGCAAACTATGCACCTGCTGAGAACAAGAAAATGAGACGTTCTTCACTTACTTTGGGATTGAAGAGAAGTTAGTCCAAATCGGCAGCAAATTGAGGTGTGGTTCATGATCAAGGCAAGTATTCATGTGGATTTATGTGAGAGTAAGGTTCCAAGTGGGGATATAAATAATATACTGAACTGTATCACAATAACAATAAAATACCAATTTACACCCAAAGTAAGATATGTATTGGTCAAAGGAAAAGGAATTACAAATGTCAATTATAAACAAATATAATCATTTAAAAATTTATTTTACATTGACATGTATCAGAAATGGGACATAGATGGAACACCTACAGGCCTGACTTCAAAAACATAATAATATACAATCATATACAGAGAAAATATACATGCAAACAATTAAATTGGAGCGATAGGCAACAGGTGGGAAAAATTAACGACGTCTGGCGACTAGAAAGCAACCATATGACTCCACGGAAAAACATCCCTCGGCGCCTAACATTCAGATGCGAGAATACGGTGGATTCTAGGACGTAGCCTTAGTGTCCACACGGTCCCTAGCACTGGCTTAAGCGGAATAAGATACGCTAGCTCGGGAGATGTGATGACAGATCAGCTCAAACAACTCATCTGATGTTAATGGATAATCTACGTGCACGCTGATGGAGTAAACGCCTCAACATGGGGTAACCTGGTAAATGAAAGAATACCCAGCGAAACTAACCTGGAATACCCGACGTCGTACGGTGTAAATTTTCCACCAAAACAATAAACCTACATATATTTGTCGAGTGCCATTCTCGTGTAAAACACCGCAATGAAACACCATTGCAAGTCGATTATAGCCTTTTCTATGAAAATCGCCTGAATCACAGAAGTGTGTAAAAAGATCCAGCTACATTTATATTGGCGCAAATATTGTATATTAAAAGTAGCATAACTGAGATTAACCGATGCTGGGCACAGTGACTTGGAAACACATAAACATGGATCTTCCGAGAGAACTGTGTGCTTCAGCAAATGTATATACTGTCTATAGCTAGTTAGAGAAGTCTTAAAATCCTTATTTTCTCGACAGGATAAGATTTAGGAATGTCTGAAATTAACCAATTTACAGCGTGGCCTTTTTATCATCAGATTATCACGAGGATTAAGATGTGAAATTGTTGATACTGTCGTCATAGACTGGTATTTGGCCAAGAAAATTATGTCGTTTATTTTTTAGGTGAAGGCTCAATCTCTGAATTTGACAGTATCTTGAAAAAAAACACTGTCCTTTATTGAAATCGTGATGAATGATCGTAGCAGGTATTGCACGCGATGTTAAACTCATGTTAAGCAATACCTATTAAGTTAGCTTATGTGATACAGGACTATTGATCAGCATTCAATAATTTCAATGAGACAGACTAATAATACATACGCAGTGTGACTTCTCACAGGTGACCAAGTCTATCATTCCACGGATTAGTGTAATGAAACAGACGCGAAGAGTAATTCGTCAACTTTAAGATAACGGTTATAGCAGTAAATGGTGGTTTTATAATTATCTCCGTTATTGATAGGTATTTATCGATGATAAATTTGTCTGTAACGCGACTGATGTATTTGTACGTGCCATTACCCATATAACCATGACATATAGCTGTTTGAAAATCAGTTATATTCTACATGAATGGTGGGTGTTAGAAGGTTTGTAAAGTGTGTCATCTCTTCGGATTTAATCACGGACGTTTACAAAATGACCAATTTTATTTAGATTGGAACGCTGAACTTCTTTTATGGGCGACGGCAATCTATCTAATATAGGATTTTGTAGTTCACATGTGACTCTGGTCCATGGGGTTATTTTCTATCTTTCCTTAGCCATAGTCATGGAGAACTGATGGCTGTAATCATTCTCGTTGTATATTAATAAACAGCAGATTCCTCTGGTAATTAACGAGACAGAAAATGCCCCTTCATGAGGTTAACTGCGAAGGCATATTAACCACGAACAAGCGAAAAATGCCTCACCCATTCAGTGTTCATCCATCCTTCTCATTCGCCAGACATACCAAAGATCATCTTCGTGCTTTGGATGAGCGTCATGGCCAATGGATATGGATTCATATTTCTAAATTGAAGATGTAGTCAGCTACACCACCCCCCCCCCCTCCCCCCACCCTTCAACCACCCCAATAGCCATGATAACCATACTTGAACATAATTTATCTAAATAAAAAGGACTATTCTCCCGTGAAACCAACAAGAAGATAGGCGTTGGGACTTCTATCTATTGGTTTGACACAATTAACCACCATGTGCAGAAGATGACGATTTTAATGAACGCCGCGGAATAGTAATTAAAAAACAGGGCTATACCACCAAATGTCTCTCATGTTTCTCAAATTCTGTGATAAATATCGTATATATTGACGGCAAAATACGATCGTAGCGTGCAAGATCTCTGGCGCTTCTTTTCGTAACTTAGGTCTAATTCCGCTTAACTCCATGGTGTCCAAATGAACACGCACAATCAAAATGTGACTAAGATATATATTCTAGAAACGAATTGGAAAGTCATTTGGATAAAGCATAATGGTCAGTGATTAGGACTAGGATGTATGGAAAATCATCATGTTTTCCTGGCATCATTGAAACATGTTGACTACGAATTTTCTCTTGTAGGGAACCGTCTTATATTCTTATTTCATAGACATTTGGAATTAGCTGTCACACGAAATAGGTCTTTCGATTATTGACGCAAATTATTTTTTTTATGAACGACGACCGAATATTAAATGTTAGACCTGGAGCTTGCTATTGCGACATACATGTAGTAAATCCTGTGAAATACGGGATGATCCATTTGGCGATACATATCGCATGCTGATTGCAAAATACGAGTGCAGCGTGCAAGATCTATGGCGTTACGTTTCGTAACTTTCGTGTGATTCCCTTCAGCTCGGGGCTGGAGGCCGTATAAACCCACGTATTTCTAGTTCATCATGGTGTTCATATGAAAAGGCACAATCAAAGCGTGACTGAGATACATCATACTCTGGGTAACGTGACTGAGATACATCATACTCTAGGTAACGTGACTGAGATACATCATACTCTGGGTAACGTGACTGAGATACATCATACTCTGGGTAACGTGACTGAGATACATCATACTCTGGGTAACGTGACTGAGATACATCATACTCTAGGTAACGTGACTGAGATACATCATACTCTGGGTAACGTGACTGAGATACATCATACTCTGGGTAACGACTTTACAACAAAAATCAAATGGATTAAGATTACTGATTGGCGATACGGAATTGATATTTTTGCAACATCATGATGTCTTTGAAAGATATCATTGAAAACTGTTGACCGCTTCTCTCTTGCGGGAAACTGGCCTATTTGTATGTTTACCAGGATTTTTTTTTTAAATTTGGTGCTTATGCTGTTATATGGCTTAGGTATTTGGATTATAGACGCGGAAAATCTGTAATGAACGACGGATAAATATTGAATGACGGACTACTGTAATTCGTAAATAGAGTTCTATTAAGTTATACACACGTGTAATATAAAGCGCCTTCGTCAAAGTTATACACACGTGTCCTATCAAGTTCCTCCATCCCAGGTATACACAAGTGTACTATCAAGTTCCCCTGTCACAGTTATACACACGTGCACTATCAAACGCCTCCGTTTGGTTGGATTGTAGTGCTTGTTCACCTGCTTGTGGTACTAAGTCTCTCAATGTATAAAAAGTCCGCTTTATCGATGCGAAACTAATTTCGTGGAATTTTATCGGACCCGACGAATGTCTTGGTACCTGTTAATCTGTTAGCTTTTGACTTGTATAAATTGTATGGGTTTTGTGTGTCGCGTTTTATCGTGGATCTTCTGTGTGGATATATTCCATCTATACGTATTTTTTTAAATCACCTTTTTACTACACAGTATTTCAGAAATCTGGTATATACGCATTTGATCATTTTTTTGTCCTATTGTCGATTGATCAAATATCTACTATCTGTTTAGATTCACGCTAGAGACGGTATTTCAATATTTCTAACGGCTGCATTTCGGAAACAAATGGAGGAATGCTCGCTCTTGATAACTAGTCGTATTCACGTGAGGAGCTCGGATAGAATTACCGATGGATCAATTTATAGTAGAAGTCCAGGACAAAGGAGGTATTATGAACATGAAACCATGATATCGAAAAAACCTCGATTAGGCTAGATATTCTGGTGTCCACGTGGGAACAATTCTTTCTCTTTTGAACCGAAAAAGTGTAACGTCACGTAATGATTATTAAACGCTGAGAGAAAACACCTGCTACTTAATAGTGGAGAAAAATATTAAATATTGTGGATCGTTGAACACATTAACAGGTGTGTGATTTCTTAATCTTCTCAATTCACGGTCCATTAGTGATTGAAAGAAGATATATTGCAATAGATATGGGCAGCAGGTGCGTGGGATTCAGTCAGAGGGTTTATTAGATTGGTTATTTGTCACCGATCGCATTCATGGCAAGGCCGAGTTCCGAGGTTAAATTCGCTGTAAAGGGGAATATTTACTTCTGGGCTTCGCCAAACTGAAAGACTAGACACTTTCTAACCATACACCACGTAAATGTCAAATGTATCACAGTGCATAACTAATATATATAAAGCAATCTGTATTGCGAAAAATAAGCGAGCGTTGTTATGATTATCGTGATTAAGTATGTGAACGTAACTTCGGCATAACAAGCTAAGTCGTAAATATAGGCCTCAGGTCCGACATTCTATATTCAGCCGTCGCCCTGCATTGTAATCGAAAGAAATTTGTTGTACGACAGTTGGCATCAATTCCATATATACATAAAATGAAAAACGAAAAAAAAACAAATAATAATGATAAAAATAATAACGAAAAAATATATTAACTCCCGATATTACTCGGCGATTAGTGACCCGCTTTCATGTAACAAATTTCACGCTGTTGATGATTGCGCATCAAATGAATGCTCTTTTGTATGCGCCAGAATAGAAATAGAATCAAGCTAAATCTACAAGACTACAGTTGACTACTTATATTTTAAATAAGACTGTATTGGATGTCAGTATTCCGTCAGACCTGAGCTTGAAACGTACAATTTTTAAATTCATGCTCAAGTTTAATCATCCTGGTCAATGAGCTAGGCAAATGCTGAAAACCTTTCATCGTTAGCCATGAAATATGCTTTCAAATCTTTCGGATATATCTGCATACCTATATCTATATACGGTAGGCCAGATTTGGCAATTTAGGCAACATTTGGGCAAGGGTTGTCCAGAAAACAAATCCGTCATCAATTGAAATCTGTATCTTTTTCGTATGATTTGAACAAAAAAGTCCTATTTTCTTCACATTTGTTTTAATTATAGAAGTAATCATAACTGAAAGCTGAAATGTCGTGCAGTTGTCAATTTTTAATGCCTCCTGCAACGAGTGTTGTCTGGTTGGATCCCGTAAACGCAGCGTGAGAAACGGGAGCCAATACCCATATCAGCGCTGACTCATAATAGAGTTGGAACCTGTACCTTTTTTTTGACGGGAACATCACAGAATATCCTCTATGACATATACAAATCTTGTATTAATACACTTGCACATTTTAATATGTCTTAATATTGTATTTCTTTGTCCATGAAGGAATGCGTGATGAACATTAGCAACCTTGTCGTTCATCTTACAGCTATCAAATATACAAAAAAAACTGTGATTTCCCTTGTGAATCGATAGCTCATCTCGTTTGTGCAAGTCATTCTTAATTGATGGAATCAGCCAGATATGTTTTTGTCGCAATCAAGGATATTTATTTCTGTGGCTATTTTTATATGGCATATCACGAAAACTGATCGGAGTCTCATGATCGAATAATGGCATCTTATCGCACAGAGATATTACAAACTCATAGCTGGGGGCGTAGAAAGCTGATAATTGATAAACACTAATTAGTTCTGGTTCCTCGAAGCTGACTACTATTATATTCCATTCGTAATGGATGTGATACAATATCAACGCGTAGGTGAGATTGGAGTGCTTTGGGGGCAATTATTTCCGCGTCTTATAAGAAACTGAACTCGTTAGTGTTATATTTCATCTAAAGATGTTACTAAGCACAGACAGCGATGCAGATGGAGCATTTCCGTGGATAATGGATATTTTTAAACGGTAACTTAGTTACCATGCATGCGATAGAATGTATACTACCCGTTATCAATAATGTGCACTGTGGATGAGTAGTGGGATACTTAGATAGGCTAAATCAATATAACATACTTATGTATAGAAAGGAAGGACAGGAACACGGATCTGAATGGCGATAAATGATCACAAAGAAAACTTCACTCATACGCTGGTTAGAATATGACGAGATCCAGGTGGCATACGATATACTTACTGGTAATAAATGAATCATAGAGAACTATGTTTAACTTAGCGCTATATTTTCGGATTTCACAGTTTTTCCGGATGAAAGATCAAGTGAAGTTTAGAACCATCGAATGTTAATGGCCTCCAGTTCTAGCAGCTTTCTTTGGTGGTTCGATATCACATACATATAGCAGTATGCCCTTTTTGAGCTAAAGTGATGTGTTTTCGATTGGGAGACAGTGGTAATAAATTAGCGATAATATTGACCTAATGTTCCAATACCATAGAACCACCACACTGAGGTGGTCTAGCTAAAGCGTGAGATCCCACACTGAGTCATACAGAAGATTTAAACAATAGAAAATATTGCTTTCTCGCTTGGTTGCTAGCATTAAGAGAAAAGATCAATTACAACACATATAAAGGGAAGTGGAAAGAGGTGCCGACATACTGACAGAGCCACATGACTTCACAGTATAGTTTTGCGGTGAACCTATTCTAAAGCACATACCAAGAATCTAACGATTCGTGATATGTGTTGTATCTCAGGTACGCTTTTATTGTACCTGTTCATGTGGCAACTTGGATGATATGACCACACGGCCCCTAGCACCGACATAAGCGGTATTAGATACAAATCTAGAGAGCTATGATGGAAATGCTCTGACAACTCGTATACTGGTAATTGGTGAGCTGTTTCGCTGTGACAACTCGTATACTGGGGATTGGTGAGCTGTATCGTCGTCAGATGAAAATGACGGCATTTAACACAAAAGGCTAGTCTGTAAGGCCCGATGTCGACCCAGCATCGACTGATTGTCCCGGTGTCAGGATAACGTGACTGGGTGGAGCATCATGTCTGCATACGGCATCGTGATTCCGTGGTACAGCGCTATAACAAGGCGGTTTTGGAATCGCTCGGTCATATATAGTCACCGTCAATATTTGACCGACTGAATAATTGTAGAAAGCGACATTAAATTTTGCTCCCTCGCTCACCCACTCACCCACTCATTCCGATACAATAGAAAGTCCAGAATAGCCTTTAATTTTTGTGCCGAAATTAATTTCTTGGTATTGTTTTGTTACCTCTTGACGTGTAGAATGATGAAAAATTGGGGTGCCATGTTTATTTACAGTTTTTGGTCATTCACCATAATGAACACTGGGATTTCCTGGATTTCAACACGACGTTTCGCTAAGTCTGCCCTTAGCATTCTCAAGCTCACCATAATGTCATCCATTCAAAAAATATAATCTATTCGTAATTTTTCAGATATATATTTTTTATTTTATATTTCGATTTAATGCAAATAAAAAGCCGATCTGTATGTTTGAAATTGATCGTTTCTGTAACGTATAATAATATATTATATGCTTTTATCATTTGGTACGTCAAAGTAACTTCAGGAAATCGCAATTATTGTATTTTTCGATAAGTTTACATATTTTGCATATAAGTTTTGTATTTTCATTTCATCTTTTGTCAAATAAAATTTTCACTTAAAATGTAGAATTGTATAAGTTTCTGTATGCCCTGCTTACAGATCGTGGTCACTTGGCGACGACATAGTTACGTCATCTAATCGAAATAATATATGTTGACGATAAAAATAACATTGATAGTTGTAGAGGATCTTCTAGGATGCCAAGCTTGATGACAGAAAAAACATCAATTCTAAAAACAACGCACCTCCGGAAAATTATTTTCACTAATAATAACACAGTTGGGCTCTTTTTAAGGTTGGGGCCCTGACAGATATCGAAAATGACTAAGCTCTAGTCTAGTAATTTGTAATATTTTATAAAAACAAAACTGATCCGTATGTCCAAATGTGATTGTCTGGGTAATCTATGACAATTTATTATATGTTGCGATCGCTTTATACGTCACCGTGACGTCACGAGATCACAATTATTGCATTTTTCGGTAATTTTACATATATTTTTCCATATTGTATTTGTTCGAAAATGATCATATGAGGTAATCTATAATAATAATAATAATTTATAACGCATATTTCCTCTTGATTACTTCTTACTGACGTTATACGAGCGAACAATAAATAGTATATATCGGTATTTGTGTTCAACTGAAATTTATTTTTCGGTCTTTTTTAAAGTTAGATGATCTTCTTGGTAATTAAGTATAAATTTATACACAAACGTGGAGAAAATTCGATGAAACATCATAAGCATCAGTTTGGACGATGTGTACGAGTTGTCACAGCGACACAGCTCACCAATTACCAATATACGAGTTGTCATCATAGCTCTCTAGATTTGTATCTAATACCGCTTATGCCGGTGCTAGGGGCCGTGTGGTCATGTCATCCAAGTTGCCACATGAACAGGTACAATAAATAGCGTACCTGAGATACAACACATATCACGAATCGTTAGATTCTTGGTATGTGCTTTAGAATAGGTTAACCAGAAGACTATAGTGTGAATCCATGTGACTGTCAATATGTCGGCACCTCTTCCCACTTCCATTATATGTGTTGTAATTGTCCACGATTATTATACATAGATTGTAAATATAGTCTCAAAATGATCTCAAAATGATGATCCAATACGTCTTAGAATGGCGGTGAAAATTATTGACACAACCGTTTAATTATTGTATCAAAATGCCAAAATAATAAAGTGAAACTTATTAGATCTTCAATTATATTGTGACATACAACTGACAAATTGATAATCATGTGAAAAAACCCATTGTAGATATGCCACGAATTAAACGCAACATTAAAAGGGTGGTGGAAAACGTTATCGGCGTGCTGACAAGAAGTCATATGATCCCACTGACAAATATACTGACTGCATATTTCTAGAAAACATCACAAGATCCAGGAGTGATTCCTGTGATGATTTGTATCCCAGACACGCTCATGTTGTAGATTTTCATGTGGACATAATGAATGACCTGACCGCACGGCCCCTATCACCGGCTTGAGCGGTATTAGATACAACTATTTCAGAGCAACGATGTAATAGCCCTATCAAGTCATGTTGGAAAATTATGAACTATGTGGCCGTCAGATAGTAAACTACGGAGAAAACGAGGGATTTATTGACTAGTTATTGAGTACTCCTAAACGAGAGAAGTTCTCGACGATGACATTTAATGTATATATTGAAACATTTCATCAAAAATTCTGCTGAAAGATGCACAACCACTGATAATTTAGTTTTCTGGGTTCTCCGTAAAAACAATATATGTTGTATTCTCCAAATGCTGAAAGACCTTCACAACGCTGACTCCAAGCTCGGGTAAAACGATATTTATTTTTCTTGGGGACGCAAAGGAACATCCTTCTCTGTCCATTCCAGAAAATGCACGGAGATCAAGCATTCCCCAGCACTTTTCGAATACGATTACCAAGAACGGTCTCGAATCTTCCTGTGGAAATTTCCTTCTCCAGTACTAAGCAGATGTCCAAGAATATGGTTGCCACTAAAAGGTCCATCAGGTAAATGGAAAAGACTGTGTCAGATGAGTGTATAAAAATGCCACGAACGTCTTCTAGATGTTGTCGGATACCACTTCGATGTTTTTTTATCCAGTATATTTTACAACGTTGCTGCATCAAGAGAGGATTTTCAGCCACCCAGATTGGTATACTGTCTCGAGTTATTTGTTATAGGAATATTCCATCTCACAACTCCCGGACATATCACCATCCATATCTGGAGAATTCCCAGCGAGCTAATCACCAAATGTATTGTCCTCTCAATGGGTATAACATGTCAGAAACCGGGCTGAATATGCTCGAATGATATTTGCTTGAAATTGATGGATTGAACTTTTATATGTGAATTAGGCTGATGCGATCCCATGAGAATATAAGAAGTATCTGTTATCTACAGCGAAAAACAGATACATTTCTTTCTTTACAAATGCTGAGAAGCAGAACCATTTCGTGATGCAGTCGGCAAATATCTATACTGGAATTAAAGATGTGCTAGGAGAGTAGCCCGACAGCACTCGAGTGTTCCCCGTGAAAATTTAAACTCATCGAGCCAGAGAGGTTCACTATCGATAGCATCCCCACTGAACCTCTCCTGTTTGAGGGAGGGAAGTTGGCTCAGGTGTAAGACCATCAGTCTCGTATGGATAGGCGCTTAATTGGTGTTAAAAATAATCTTTATTTTCATTCGAAGGCTCATTTAGCTAATAGCTACTCATACATGAGGACGAGCATGTGTATATACAAATTGTGGTGCAAGTTGAGTCCACATGTTCCTGCCAGCTCAAGTTGTCAATAATAACTCCAAGCATCTTTTCATTGGCAACGTTCTGTAACGTAGTGACGCCGACTGTTACAGTTTACTGGCCAGAAGGGAGTTTTGAGCGTTTCTGTGCTGTCATAGCGAGCATAGCCTTGGATTTATCACTGTGGAGAATCATTTCATTTTCATCACATCATTTTTCAACATACGGACATCAATATTCAGCTTGACTTCAATTGATTTACCACAGCTGGTTAATGTAGAATCATTGGCATACATGTGGATCTCACAGTGATTGGTGTACAATGGTATTTTTTTATAAATAACAAGAACAGAGGCGCCAAAATGCTACCTTGGAGGACACCACAATCTATCCGATATTAAACCTTTAAAACTACCTTTATGGGGTCGGTCACTCAGATATGAAGTGGAGGAATTTAGCGTATCCTTGCTACAACCATATAGATGGGACTTACGTAATCATTCATGTTATTATACCATTATCATAACTTTATTATAACTTTACCTTGTAAAGCCCTGATTCTAGGTCGGAACATCTGTACATGCATGTATTAATCTAAATATAACACACTCGTTCCTAAAGACGCATCAACGTCTTGCTACCAGATAGGTTGGTGTTCTTTATCAATCTAAAAGAACATCATTATTAAGTAACATGGGTGTTCGTTGTGATAAGCAAGATATTGTTCGACGGTGTTGTGTTCAAAGGCATTTTACGTTCTTGATATAGCAGTTAAGTTCTGTGGGAGAAGATACAAAATGCTTCTTCTCCTGCTCAAGTATAACGGTTCGTTAGCTTTGAATAGTGTTATCAAACATTTCTGATCGTGGTGATATACTTTCTCTCTCCCATTTGCCCGATGTTGGCAAGTTAAGAGTTTCCCCTTATCTGGAGATTGACATTAAAATAGGCCTGAATTGATCATGGTGTCTTCGGGGGTCCTTGCTTTGTAGCACTGATATCTTAAGAAAGTTCTCTTTTGTTGGAACCAGGGATCTGGATGTGGAAGCTTCTGAAGAGCGCTGCTTGGCCCTTCTCAATAGTTCAGCATGTAACAGTTAATGGCTCAGTTGCACGTTATTGAGAGAACAAAGAAGAACCTGTGTACTGACCCTTGATTTCAGCTGATTAGCTACAGGTTTGTATAATTTCATTTTGCCCTACTTTTAACTCAAGACAATATTTTGAATTGGTGATAGCCAAATTATACATTATTTTGAACAAAATGGCACTTTCCTTCAATACTGGGAAACTATAGTCATATTTGTACAATTATGTCAGTTATCACCAGTTCAAAATATTGTCCTGAGATACAATATAGGGCAAAGGGAAATTATACGAACCAGAAACTGATCAACTAATGTCACGAGTGACTGCACGGATAAGATCTCCTTTGTTTTCGCAATGTTCGACTTTTTCTGTGGAATAATGTCGAAAGGCGGATTGAAGTACATAGAGTGATATGCCGGCCTGAGATATTCGTCTACCGGTTGTGATATTAAAAAAATTAAAATAATAAATTAAGAATATTTCCCAAGTGAGTCATCCTGCTCGGATTAGTAAGCATGTCGGGAGTATTTGATTTCATGCACAGTATGAATTGTGTTTGCGTTTTCAGCGTTTTGAAATTAAAAAAAAAAATAAAAATTGTATTGTCGTTATCGCTAATTGTCTATCGCCTACATCGACATCGAATTTCGTCAGTTTGACCCGATTACTTGCACATGGTAG
The DNA here is from genome assembly GCA_036873755.1 of Hanleya hanleyi. Lineage (NCBI taxonomy): Eukaryota > Metazoa > Mollusca > Polyplacophora > Lepidopleurida > Hanleyidae > Hanleya > Hanleya hanleyi. The sequence goes on along the minus strand of JAVTVY010016856.1, from coordinate 9,905 downwards.
CATATCTTTTTTCATTGATGAGAATTTACCGAAATAGTTATTGGAGCTACACATGTCAAAGCGATAAATTCCTTGAATTTACGATATTTTTCATTCATACTTTATATTGGTCTTGTTTCAAGTTGATAAAATTGACCAGTTGTCACCAAATATTAATTTTCGATCATTCCAATCACTTATCAAAGAGAAAGGTCGGTGAAAAATACTGCAAATACATAATAAGGAAAAGTATTTAAAAACACACACACATTGTCGTGATGATCATCACATTTTATATAGCATCTAACAAATGCTGCTGGGCGAGAAATGTATATGCCATGTGAAGGTCCTTCAGGAATATTACTGTACAGAAAGGGATAGTTTATGATGTCGAAATTGTAATCAACTCTTTTGTCGTGAAGTCGTCGAGAGAGAACGATCGCTTCATTTTATAGAGATTTTGGGCTAAATTAGATGTGTCATTAGGGCTACTTGTATCTATTGTTTCCTTCAAATCCAGTGAAGGTGGATATATATCATTTACGGCGTCATTCGTATAGCGATTATCCCAGCGAGAAGATCGACTACTATTAAGTGCTATGGGTTCAACTTTTTTCTCTCGCTTTGACCACTCATCAACTTGACGGTCGACGATACTGAAGATAAGATAATGCTGACTGCACAGGAACATTACGTTATTATTTCTCGGCTCTATATTTCGGTCCCTTCAACGGGAGTGATTTTAGGATTTAATTTCTCAATATGTCAATGTTCCATGGTGTATAAAATAAAGTTTGACGATTCACAATAACAACTATAACCTCCAGACGTGTATAAGATCGTCAATCTCATTGATGGTATTACAATAAGTGATTACTTTGGTTATAGGGGTCAGATCTGACATACAATATTCAACCGTCGTCCAAAAAAAAAATCAATAATCGAAAGACTTTTTTGTAAGACAGGTAGCTGCAAAAATGCATGAAATGAAAATTTGAAGAAAAAAAAATTGTACACTGATATGCAATGTTAGGTGGTCCGTGAATTTAAAATAGTTTGATACAGCGTTGCCATCATTAGTTCTGGATATCTCATGAGAACGCGCGAGCCAATTGACGTAATTTTCAGATGCATGAAGCTGACCTACAAATACTTCAATTCTGTGTGGTATATTTGGTTCTCTGAAAATCACCTGAACGCAGTGAGAATCTCAAGAATGTCATCAGAGACGCCTGGAAGTGACTATCGCCTCTTTTCATCATTTGAAAATACTTGAAGATCTCTTGAGTGGGCCGTATAATTTTACCCACGATGGCACAAATTTGTTGTCAGGTGTCCGTTGATGATTATGATCTTTTAGATACTTTTTCTATAGAAGTATACATTTAGGTTATTACTTGTATTACTCTTACATACTTCACAAGCTTATTTCCATATGATTCCAACATAAAAAAAATCTGTTCAAATCTTGTCAATACAGTGACAACATTCCAAGTCAAATTTCACGTTGTTATTCACCAATTAATTGAACATTTTTGTGACTACCAATTAAGCGCAACATATGGATGGTGGAAAATGACGTTGGCCTACTGAGAAGTCAAATGCAGGCGATACCTCGGTAATTCTCGCTGATGACGATCCGAAACTCTTGTTTGAGATTATGACGCTGGAACTTAATAAACTATCCGACTGGTTTTCATGCAACAGATTATCCCTGAATATCAAAAAGACTAAATTTATGATAATAAGTCCGTCTAAGAAATGCAAAATGCCAAAGCACAATGATTTATCTATTTCCGGAATCCCCATCGAAGAAGTAGACCAATTTAAATTCTTGGAGTAATTTTTAATAACAAATTAAACTGGCTCTCGCATTTTGAGGATATAAGGAACACGGTTAGCAGGAATATAGGGATAATTCGTCGTATTAAGGATAATTTGAATAGAAAATCTCTTTTCATTCTATAATACTCACTTATATATCCATACTTATCATATTGCAATATCGTTTGAGGGAATACTTATCCTACCCATCTTCAACCTTTGTAGCTGTTACAAAAACAGGCTATGCGCTTAATCACATTTTCGTCAAAATATGACAATACTGCTCCATTATTCCAAAAATTACAAATATTGTCCATGAAACAAATGAACGACTACCAGGTATTAATTTTTGTTGACAAATTTTTCAATCATACAGACCTAATTCCAAACACTTTTAGATCATATTTTTTCAAAATTATCTTCTGTGCACAGAGGTACCCAACTAGACAGACTATAAATTGAATTTATATCGCGATTTTTACTACTTTGATTTATCTTTTTATAGAACTAAACTAAAGGGTCCCAAAATATGGAATAATTTACCCTCTGAGTTAAAATCTCACGTTTCCTTCTCATTATTCAGATCGAGGATAAAGTCGTATTTATTACTGGGACATAATTAGACATTTTGTTTGCCGTCTGTGGAGATTGGAAATTAAATTTGTATTTTTGTTTTACACAAAATTGAATTTTCTCACTATGGTTGGGTTTACCGCATATTATTATCTTTGTAAATATAATTATTATTTTGGGATAAAACAAACCCCTCAGGGTTCTCATCCCGCCACTATTATATTTTGTTTACTAGCATTATTGTTATTCAAGGTGAAATAAAAATCAAATCAAAATCAAATATCTAAAACATCACTAGAACAAAAAATAACCCTGTGATGATTTTTATATCTGTGACATGTAAGGTGGTGAATGGACAACCATATCAACTGTTGCTGAGGTCCCGTTCGCCTGCCAGGGGCGTTGCGATCTGCCGCTCCAAAACACATGACGACCTTTTACATGTTTCAAGAAGGTGTGATTGACGAGCCATCAAAGATGGAAAATTTTTCCCAGAAATGTTGGCTCCCATAAACAGATTAAGGTGGCATATTATCGCGGGTACTTTGCGTTATAAAACCTATAGATATTGATTGGAAATAAATATTTCGTTATCAATGAAATTGCGATTAGACCGATACCACGAAGATATGACATGTCCTTTATCCAAGTAGTTGCTTGTGAAGGAAAGTCGGACTTCGGATGTTTCCATTATGATAACTGGACGATACAACCCACATGACGCTATATATAATAAGATGATCGTGAATCAACAGACTATTTAGCGTTCGCCGACCAACTAGGTTACGATTTCTTTGATTGACGGTTATATCATTAAAAACTGTTGACCGCTTCTTTCTTGTAGGAAATTAGCCTAGTTTTAAGTATATGCTATGATTTATCATTTTAATTTGGTGCTAATGTTATTATATGAATGAGGTCTTTGGATTATGGACGCGGAAATTCTTTAACCCTATCTGGCCTGGACTTTTTGGAACCTGTCCTGGCCTGGGGAGCGAAATGGTCCCCTTAATTATTTTTCTTACCCCTTGAGCTAGGGAGCTGAAATTTATCACACACTACCCGTGGGTCACACTACCCTTTTCGGTCAGATTTTCCGAATTTTTATTTATGCAATTTCTTCGCAAAAACTGCATGATAAATTAGTAAATATTGAAGTGATGTGAAATAAAATAGTTTTTGCCCACTTTTCATCGCGGAAAAGCAGAAATTTTGAAGAAATCTGACAACAACATCACTTTTCTGGTACCCCACGTGGACGCCATATTTTTACCCATGATGCTCTGTTCGTGGGGTTATGCAAATAGGATCAGAATGACCCCAATATTATAAACTATAAAGTCACGGAGTTTCAGATCTCCATTTTTTGTCGTTCCGGAGATAGCGCAGAAAGCTTGGTAGAGGGGGTCATGATGCCCCCACCCAGGCCTGGTAGGGTTAATGGACGACGGCTGAATATTGAATGACGGACTAGATGCTTGTATGTATTACATAGCCAAACGCTTTGTCATTGTCATTTAATATGTACAGAAACACTGAGCCAGGTTTTAGCATACAGAATAGTTCCTGGTCGCGGATTTTTCTTTCGAATCGGAAGGGGGAACCATTGACAGATTGGTAGACGATGTCTATAATCGGTCTAAGTTGTGCTAGCCATGGCCATGGCCAGACAACAGCTTACACATAAGGATTTGTTTTCTCTTCTTGGATTTGCTGCGACAATTCACTCTCATACGAAGTTTCGGGTGATCCTACCAACAGTGATTTACGATAAACTATAAATACAGTTTATAGTGGAACAACTAAGGTCTACATAATAAAGACTGGACACGTGAGACACCCAGGGTGGCCACATATATTACATTATTACATAGAGAATTATGTGCTAAACATTCCTCGTACTCAATATTGAGCGCCTGTTTTTACTACTTGGAAGTATAGCATGTGCAGGTCAATATTTAGCTGGAACAAACCATATAGCGTTTAACCCAGATAAAATCTGGAATCTGTAGTTCTGCTCTGAATATCAAGAAGTACATGTATATGTGAAATCATTGACACCTTTGTTTATTTTGTATGCTTCTTAAACGAGATTTGTGCGGAAGTACACGCTGAGTGTATACGAGCCCTGACACCGGCAATCAATTAAAGTATACTAGATCAGTAACCATGGTAACATTTGGTCAAAATACCCGTCCAAGACTCTCAAATTGATCATGTTGATGATGAATTCCACACAGGCTACATCATGAAAAAGTAGCGCGTGCCATATTTTGAGCATTTTGAGCACATGTGTTCAGTTGGGGTGACAGTCGTGTTGACTAAAGTATATGAAGTAAAAAGTCACACGACTCGTAATTTGCTAAGTTTAGTGATAACCCATTTGTCAATATGATTAGACGCAGGAACAACGTGCATCACAGGGAAATCTGGGATCTATCCACCTCGCCCCTCCTTAGAAACAGACACTTCCCAGCATTCGACAGCATTTGTTGGATTTGTATGCCGATATCTCGCGATCATGATAACGAAAGATTCATTTTCAAATAAACCAATGTCCCATGGATGACTGATCGGACGTGTGGCATGCCATTTTACTTTTCATTCAGTATTTGCTAGTATCATAGAATATACCAGCGAATCATTCGATACTATCAACAAATCATTAGAGGATATCGGCAAATATTCAATATCAAAAATGTAGAATAAAAGTTAAACGGCTTGCAATACGGACGCTTGGTATCTTTATAATTAAATATGAAAAACAAAATCATTCTCGAAGAAGTGAACTGCTACGTAAGTGAGTGTTATAAAGTGTGATGTTCTTTTGTGAATGCTGCGTGTTTTAACAGTCCGGTGACGTGTTTATGTCCTCGAAGTCTGTCAAGGGAAAGCAAACAAATAGAAAAAAAACGGGCTCTAACAAATCCTTCCCCTAGGTGAATCAACCTAATTATCACTCATGCTGTTTCTTCAACCAATAAAAAACCTTTCAATGTCAGCAAAGGGTTCGCATGTAAATGCGAACTTCCCATGAGGGTTTAATTTTCCCATTTAGGTACAAAGCATAGTTGCATGTTCTGTATGGAATACAGCACTGACCTTGGCCTCTGATATGCTGGTGTGTTCAGCTATCAGAGTATACCACGAGAGATACCTATATAGAGTGATTGACAGGCAAATTCTTAGGGAAAATGATTTCACAAAAGACTTGGAATTCAATATCAAGATCATAAATCATATATACGAATCGCCAAGCTCGATCGTTGTGGGATAACCGTGGATAATTTGCATGTTTCCGAATGCATTCATAATCACAATACAATCGCCAGATACGACCATCTGAAACGATCCGTTATACATACCGAATATTCGTCCAGAATCGAAATACAATATGTTGCTGTTGTTTTCACTGCCAGCAAGATATCATCATATTTCTATCTTCTTGATCTAATTGAAACGAAATACGCTAATTTCAAATTATTTAGTGGGGCTTCTCAGCACTGAGAATAGGTGTGCTAGTGTTGTCAATAATGTAGGTCATTATCTCGTAGCTCGTTCCAGTATAGGGACGAGAACATTTAGACAGAAATAACGGATACAAATATATTTATATTACTGCATGCCTATTATAATATACCGTTAATCATGTTTGTAATATTTGTAGAATCAACGTAATTACTATCATATATTTTAACTGATTATTCTGCTCGAGGGGGCGCATGATTGACAATTAAAGAACTATTGCTACTAATATCGTCGAACCTGTATAAGCAATATGTTCTTGTCGTGTTTCATCTCCCATCTCCATATATATATACATGAATGATATGCACATTATCTATAAGACATAGATCATTATACCTACGTAGTGGGTATATTTTAATGACGCAGTGGGTATATTTTAATGATGCTTGTGGCAAATGGTTGATTTCCCAAAAGTCCTTAATCGCTTCGTTCTCAAATGTCGCTCATCAGCTGGAACTCACCAAAATGTACCTCGTGACCTGCACTGGGACTTGGGATTTGTTCCATTTAACCGTCTGGCCGTCTGAACGCGTAACGAATTGCCAAATGGTCGAAATATGGTCATGATCAGTCCCATTTTGACCTACTTGACCGCCAAATGGTAAGAGCAGCAGGTGTTAAACTTTGTGCTCAGGTTTTCATAGAGTACATGGAATGTTAATTTTAATTCAATTTCTATAATATTATTTTCATTTTTCTATTTCAACAGAATGGACAGAACAGACAGAAAAGTCCCCAGCTTTTATCTTTAGAACATCAACTCCTACTTGATATGGCATCAAAACGTTTCAATTCAAAAAGCTTCTTCCCTGCGCGAGGGAAGAAAACGGTATATGGCAATCCCTTAAAAGTGAGAAATGGCTTTGACATGATGGGATTCCATGGTGCAAGAGGTAAACGCTCTCTGGATTCAAACGAAATGTCATATTTACTGTACTACGATAATGACTATCCCCTTCTTCGACGACTTTATCCGAGTATCATGCAATCATTCCAACCGTCCTACGGCCAAACCAAACGACTGGATTCGGTCAGTTTCTTCGGAGCTCGTGGAAAGCGACCCACTTCATCTTCAGAATCGGATGAAAACCCCTCGTACAGTGTTCTCAATGAAGAGCGGACAAGTGAATACAAATCAACAGATTCCAATAAACCAGGTAAGCTCACCGCGGGAAGAGATGGACAATATCCCATCAGTAGCTTAGCGTATTAGTCCCGAGCCATCTCCGCGTATTCAGTCAGCGTAAGTAAGACATACTTAGCGTGTACTCTCAAGAGGAACGGCTATTCCGAAATCACCTGCAGGAACCATTGCAGACAGAGAAACCCAGCACTGTTTCAATCTCCTTCAACGCAGCTGACACCAGCGATCAACTAATTATTTTTGGAATAAAATACTGTTTGGGGTCAGTGAATAAGAGTCCTTTCAGCATAAAAGCGTCATATTATGACGTAAATGGGTCGTTAAACCAACCTACACATCATATAACCGTTACATAATGACATAGATATTTCGATGAACCAACCTACACATCATAAAAGCGTCACTTCATGAGGCAGATGGATCGTTGAACCAACCTACATATCATAAAACTGTCACACCATGACGTAGATGAGTCGTTGAACCAACCTTCACATCATGAAATTGCCACATCATGGCGTAGATAGGTCGTTGAACTAACCTACACATGTCTATTATGGTTTTGAATCCCCTAAAGAACATGCCGACTCTTTATTAAGACTATACTTAGATTGGACGCAACTACGGGATCGAATCATGTTATATATTCTATTTTTTTGGTATTTGAGCAATTCAATTGATTAATGTATTTTTTAAAGAGGAATAACGGTATTACGGTATTTTTAAATACAATCGTCTAGTTCGTCTTTCAATATTCAGCCGTCGCCCATTAAAGAATTTCCCCATCCGTAATCCAAAGACCGAACTCAACAGCATTAGCACAAAATTCAAACAAACGCAATCATAGTGTACATACACATATAGTGAGGTGGATATGTGGCAAAGTACAGGAGGATTGTGGGTTTGGTGGTAAAAGCACCAAAATTGGCACATTTGAAGTTTATTATATAGTAAACGATTTTAGATATAGGGCCAAGCTAAATTTTCTCCGTGGATGCCCGGAAATGGCAAAATCCAAGATGGCCACCATAGTGAAGCAGATATGAGAAATAATTGTGGTAAAAGCACCAAAATTGGCGCAGTTGATGATCAGAAGGTACTTAATGATTCCAGATATAGGGCCAAGCTCATTTTTTTCTCTTATGCCCGTAAACTGAGAAAATCCAAGATGGCCATAAATCCTACATGAACATACATATCTGAATGCAATATTATTTTCTATATGTTTTCATGAACAAAAAACATCGGGCAATCGACAGAAATACATTGCAATCATAATTATATACGAATGCATGCGAAATAGCTGCAGTTTATGATAAAAAAACCAAAATTTGTCCGATCCCCTAAGCAAATATCATTCTTATCATTTTCCCAGATATAAGGCTTCCAATACCAAACTGCACCGAAAACCAACATAGATACGCCATCAAGAAACGCCACATTCAAGCAAACCAAAACAACTTATTGTTATGACAAATAAATCTGTTCCTCTTCTTGCAGATGACTGATTAGAACCACCATGCCAGCGAAGAAGCGATGTAAGATTGTACAAGATGACAGTCTGCAACCATCTACGTCGACAGTCGACCGTCGACCATTACCATATGGATTGGAGCCGTTGTGCCCTGTGCCAAGTACATTCATCAGAAGTGCTCCACTGCCCAGCAAGGTCGAAGAGTACAGAGGCTGGGGCTGGGTATGACCACGTGGGTGACATTTTTAACAAAGTTCCGAGACTTAGGCGAGCAGCCAATTTCTGTGGACATAGCTCTGTTAGATGATGGCGATGGAATCTCTCAGACACTTGCCAAACATAGTGCCCAATGGCACACATCTTGCCGTTTGAAATGTTCTTCAAGTCGACTGGCACGACTAGAGTCGCAAACAATACCTCCATGTGAAGGTGACACCCGAGATCGCACTTACGCCATGTTGCATGCGAATTTGTAACATCAAAAGGTGACACATGTTTTTTCTGTGACGAAGGTGCATCAGAGAGTGCCCCTCTGCACGATGTTTGGCAAGTATCTGAGAGATTCCATCGCCATCATCTAACAGAGCTATGTCCACAGAAATTGGTGGTTCGCCTAAGTCTTGGAACTTTGTTAAAATGTCACCGACGCGGTCATACCCAGCCCCAACATGTCCTCTTCGACCTTGCTGGGCAGTGGAGCACTTCTGACGAATGTACTTGGCACTGGACACAACGGCTCCAATCCATATGGTGATGGCCGGCTGTCGACGTAGATGGTTGCAGACTGTCATCCTGTACAATCTGACATCGCTTGTTCGCTGGCATGGTGGTTCTAATCAGTCATCTGCAAGAAGAGAAAGCAAGAAGATTTATTTGTCATAATAATATGTTGTTTGGATTTGTTTGGTTGTGGCGTTTCCTGATGGCGTTTCTATGTTGGTTTTCGGTGCAATTTGGTATTGGAAGCCTTATATCTGGGAAAATAATAAGAATGTTCATATAATGATATTTGCTTAGGGGATCGGCCAAATTTTGGGTTTTGTTCATAAACTGCAGCTATTTCGCATGCATTCGTATATAATTATGATTGCAATGCATTTCTGCCGATTGCCCGATGTTTTTTGTTTATGAAAACATATAGAAAATAATATTGCATTCAGATATGTATGTTCTTAAGTGACTACGCTATGGGACTTCATATTATGCGTGGATCGTATGGACACAATCTTTGATGTTCACACATGTAGTTGATATTGCACAAAATCGTAATGACACTGTATTTTAAATTGTTTAATGTCTACTGATCATCAAATTGATCACATATGGACTTGTTAATATAGATATTATGAACGCATGTCCTGAAGTTATAAAATATGATAAATTGTC
>JAVTVY010016854.1:0-59988 GCA_036873755.1 Hanleya hanleyi | reverse complement strand
AACACACATTTTGAATTTCTACTATTTTTATTAACACAATAGAATCAACGTCTTCACCACAGTAGACTGTTGGTATTGAATTTTTTTAATACAATTATACGCTATCAAGGCGCTTAAATGAACGTAGAATGAACATAGAATGTAGGAATACGGTAATGTCTGAATGTTCAATGCAACAAGACTTGTGTGAAATGGTCAATATTTATGCAACAAGACTATTTTTATTAACACAGTAGAATGAACGTCTTCACCACAGTAGACTCTTGGTATTAAATTTTTTAATACAATTATACGCTATCAAGGCGCTTAAATGAACGTAGAATGAACATAGAATGAACATAGAATGTAGGAATACGGTAATGTCTGAATGTTCAATGCAACAAGACTTGTGTGAAATGTTCAATATTTATGCAACAAGACTTGTTTGAACTCGTCATCGTCTTTCCGCCCCTGGTGCACGTAGATGAAGGTGGCAATCTGTTCACGTGGAATTCTGAGTGGACAGGCAGCTTCCAATGCCTGGGCAATTTGCACCTCGTTCACGTCCTGTAGTGCCTCAGTGATGAGCGCGTCTGATGGTATACTATTGTCCACACACGTATGCGTGTTGAAGAGCCCGTTCTTGTTCACAGAGCCTGCACATTGCTGGATACGCAAGTGTCGAATGCGGGGTCTGAGATCATCCAAGAATGTGTCGATGTACTTCTTATAAATATACTGAGACACCTGGTCAGACAGGACTTCATGAATTTCAGCTGTGAGACTCTGCAGCTTCCGCCACGCAGGTATTTTCAGGGTGACGCCCTGAGAACAAGGAATACGCTTTTGCGTATCTGACCTCATTTTCCATTTCCGAATATGCACGAGGAGCATGTTGTTGAATGTAGAACAGGTGACAAAGATGTCGTCACCCACATAAAATTTCGCTTCGTCACTCCCCTGGTGGGCAATGACCGCATCGACGGCGTAATCAATGGCCTGTACTCTTATCCAGGTGTCCAACGTCAAGGCGATATGCTTAGGTGGTTTGTCGTCCCAGGCCGGTGCGTTAAAATGCACTTCCTCTTCTTTGACACTCACAGTTAAATAGGGAGAGAGCTCCCAAGTGTTCGTGTGGGCCGCCTGGTAGGCCTGCTGGATAATGTCATTGATCTCCTGCACAGACATAGGAAGTAGCATCTCTTCTTTCGCTTGCTCAGGCACTTGCTGGGGCACTGGCTGAAGCACTTGCTGAGGTATTTCTAAAGGTGTTAGTCGGGGCCGTTTGGGTAGTGCACCGGGTTTGGCAGGTAGACCGGACTCTTGGTGCGTACGTTTGGTAGCTGTACGCTCTTCGGCGATGTCCATGTCCATGACTAAGATATTATCTTCTGAATCCTGGGCTTGAAGTAGATCTGCTAGTTCTTCATTTCCCGTCTTCTTCAGCGCCTCCACGAAGGCTAGAAATGCATAGGGGCCACGGCGCAGTAGATCGTCGATGAGGGCTCTGTTTTGTCGTGAAGTGGTCTTCTGCGCCATGATATCTCCGACACCGTGTTTAAGGATTATGTTTTCCACCATAAGCAGATCACATAGTTCGGCCACATGCTGCATCTCATCAATGAGGCGAACACGGTGCTGTTGAAGCTTAGCTCGCTGGGATGACTCCATGACTGTGGGCTCAGGCTGGTCAGTAGCTGCTAGAGTGAGATAGGCTGGTGAAGTTGCACTGGTAAAATGAAAATCTTCTCCACGTCTCATGCTCCAGTGAGGCCCTCCTCTCGTCAGAACAGGCTGGTCAGGCAAGCAGGCAGGCAGGCAGGCAGGCTGGTCAGGCAGGCAGGTAGGTCAGATAGCTCCGTTGGGTAGTGCAATGAATACACCAAACCACTAAAAATCGCCCCTTTTATACGTTTTTTCCAACAATGGCGGCCAATGGCCGCTACCTTCGGGTCTTTCCGGTCAATATCCGCCAATAGCCGCCATTTTGGAAAATGGCGGCCAATGCCCGCCACCTTCGGGTCTTTCCGGTAACTATCCGCCATTATCCGCCATTTTGGAAAATGGCGGCCAATGGCCGCCACCTTCGGGTGTTTCCGGTCAGGGAAAAACCCCAGTACATCAAAAAACACGGAGAGACACAGACAAGTCTGGACATGTCCAAAGGTCACGCTCCATTCACCCAAACCGGAAGTGACGTCATTTTTACATCCGGGTGAAAGTTGGTTCTATTCTACTACTACTACTAATCTAGCTCATTATCTTGAGTATTTCGTGACATCACCAAATATCATTTGCAATAAATTCCATCAATAGCAGATTTAAACTTCAAACGCAATGTCTCTGTAACCGCGGCCTAAAACTGGACCTAGAACATTGGAGTTCCCTTTTAAATTGCCGATACTAGTAATCAGAAAGATCAAAGCACAAAGTCGCAGACGGAAATATAGGTATTACTATCATGTATGTAAAGGTAAAGTTGCAAGGGGTGAATGGATGTACAAAATTCTGACGTCGGAAGTCAGAAGTCTGCAGGAGTCCGACGTCAGAAGACGGAAGTCAGAAGTCAGAAGTCAGAAGTCGGAAGTCGGAGTCAGAAGTCAGAAGTCAGAAGTCGAAAGTCAGAAGTCAGAAGTCGGAAGTCAAAATCAAAATAATCAAGTTTTGGAGAAGGGAGGAGAGAGAACTAAAATGCCTTGATACAAACAATATTTATCTTATTTGTTAATTATATTTGCGAGTAATGGTACGATCTCATGATATGATTTGGCTTGGGCTTGACAAAATTAGGTTTAGTTTTTTTGTGTCAGAAAATCGTAAATAATATTTGAATAATCGATAAATATAATGGCATCGCCTTGTCGCATTGACGCGTAAATTATCATACTATATTATTCGACCATGCTTTGGAAGTAATTGTGATCAGTTGAATAGAATTTAAAATATTTACGGGGGGGGGGGGGCGAAATGCCCCCTTGGACAGATCCCAAAAAGCCCAGGCCAGATAGGGTTAACCCAGAATATATTTTAAGTGTTAATGACTGGTATATTTTCGACCTGAATTTGTCAAAATTATCATAAATGTAAGCTTATTAGTCCTGTATTGGGTATTTGATCCATGCATATTATCATATTTACATCAGTTATCAATACATGAAAAATCCACTCCGTTTTATAAACAAAAGAGAGGGATCATGAGAACGAACCGGAGATCATGCGGTGGTCCACGTACTGTGCACCTGTCGCCGCCACTGAGACAAGACAGCATTATCCGACGATTAATGTGGAAAGGGCGCATTAAATGTGATTATTCGTAATGTATCAATTTGTGCAATTATATTATGTAATTGAGATGCCTTTGACTTGTGACATAGGGTATTTCGATTTACATTAGAAGTTATCGCATTTTAATAATCAGAACATAACTCAAGATAAAATTCAATGGTTATCTGATTATTATAACTTCATGCAAGCAGGTTTTTAAGCACAATATTCCATAATAATGGTGATGTGTTATTCCATGCTTCATAATTTAAGATGTAATGCATTAGAAATGAAAAAAATCCTAAGTCTGAAGTCGGAAGTCAGAAGTCAGAAGTCGGAAGTCAGAAGTCAGAAGTCGGAAGTCGGAAGTCAGAAGTCGGAAGTCATAAGTCCCCTCTCGGTTTTCGTACATTATTATGGCATATTGTGCTTAAAAACCTGCTTGCATGTACTTATAATAATCAGATAACCATTGAAGTTTAGCTTGAGCTACATGTATCTTCTGATTATTAAAATGCGATAATTTCTAATGCAAATCGAAATGCCCTATGTCACAAGTCAAAGGCGCCTCAATTACATAATATAATTGCACAATTTGATACCACCGCCTGATCTCCGGTTCGTTCTCATGATCCCTCTCTTATGTTTATAACATGGAGCGGTTTTCTCATGTATTTATAACTGATATCAATATGATAAAATGCATGGATCAAATATCCAAATTTATGATAATTTTGACTTCAGATCGAAAATATACCAGTCTTTATCCATTAAAATATATTCTGGGTTAACCCCATCTGACCTGGGCTTTTTGGGATCTGTCCAGGGAGCAGGGGGCATTTCGCCCCCCACCCCCCGCGTAAATATTTTTAAAAAATGTGGTAACGTAATGTGCTCAATGCCACAGATAAATACGACTCAATTACACAAAATAATTGCACAATTCTAATCAACTGATCACAATTACTTCCAAAGCATTATCGAATAATATGGTATGATAATTTACGCATCAATGCGACAAGGGGATGTCATTATATTTATCGATTATTCAAATATTATTTACCATTTTCTGCTTTCCTATATGCTAGGACATAAAAAAAAATAAACCTAATTTTGTCAAACCAAAGCCAGATCATATAATAAGATCGTACTATTACTTCCAAATATAATTAACAAATAATATAAATATTGTTTGTATCAAGGCATTTTAGTTCTCTCCCCTCCCTTCTCCAAAACTTGATTATTTTGATTTTGACTTCTGACTTCTGACTTCTGACTTCCGACTTCCGACTTCCAACTTCTGACTACCGACTTCTGACTTCTGACTTCCAACTTCCGACTTCCGACTTCTGATTTCTGACTTCTGACTTCCAACTTCCGACTTCCGACTTTTGACTTCCGACTTCTGACTTCCGACTTCAGAATTTTGTACATCCATTCACCCCTTGCAACTTTACCTTTACATACATGATAATAATACCTATATTTCCGTCTGTGACTTTGTGCTTTGGTCTTTCTAATTACTAGTATTCGCGATTTAAAAGGGAACCCCAGTGTTCTAGGTCCAGTTTTAGGCCACGGTTACAGAGACATTGGGTTTGAAGTTTAAATCTGCTATTGATGAAATTTATTGCAAATGATATTTGGTAATATCTCCAAATGAACTCAAGATAATGAGCTAGATTGTACTGGAATTGTCACAAAGCTATAAGTCTAATCTCTTTCTTTATGATATTGCATATGTATAGCATCATGAAAACTAGTTCTAAAAAGTTCTATGTATTTATAGAAATACGGTTTCCATATCAACAGGTTACAAAGCGCTTTGTTTCGGAAATTGCACGGGCTATGATATCTTATTAACGTATATGGAGTAACAAAGGTCTATGCGTTTCATATAGCTATTAAAAATTCATTTCAACTGACACACCTCCTTACACAAGTTAATGGACTGAAAAGGTATCAGAATCCCAAATATCCTTATTTGTCTATCTAATTAACTCACCAATACCTCATTTGCATATCAAATTTTTACCAGTTCCAGAAAGCTTCTCATCACGCAGGGGAAATATTTTCATGCAAAAAAATTGTAAACACAAAATCAAAAAAAAAAATAATCAGAAGAATGGGACAATTTCAGAAATAGTTGGCAACAAAATATCTCCACAACAGAGGTTTTAATATTCCATTTGAGTTCCCCTTTAAGTAATCAAAATTATCAAGAGTTTTGGAGAAGGGAGGGGAGATAACTAAAATGCCTTGATACAAACAATATTTATATTATTTGTTAATTATATTTGGGCTTTATCCCCGAAAGTCCAGGCCAGAATGGGTTAACCCAGAATATATTTTAATGGATAATGACTGGTATATTTTCGACCTGAAGTTGTCAAAATTATCATCAATGTAAGCTTATTAGTCCTTTATTGGGATATTTGATCCATTCATATTATCATATTTACATCAGTTATCAGTACATGAAATCCGCTCCATGTTATAAACATAATGGAGGTATCATGAAAACGAACCGGAGATCAGGCGGTGGTCCACGTGCTGTGCACCTGTCGCCGCCACTGGGACAAGACAGGATGTCCAACGATTAATATGGAAAGGGCGCATTGAATGTGATTATTCGTAATGTATCAAATTGTGCAATTATATTATGTAATTGAGGCGCTTTTGACTTGTGACATATAGCATTTCGATTTACATTAGAAGTTATCGCATTTTAATAATCAGAACATAGCTCAAGATAAACTTCAATGGTTATTTGATTATTATAAGTACGGTACATGCAAGCAGGTTTTCTAAGCACAATATGCCATAATAATGGTATTGTGTTATTGCATGCTTCATAATTTAAGATGTAATGCATTATAAAAGAAAAAAATCCTAAGTCGGAAGTCGGAAGTCAGAAGTCCGGAATGGTATTGTGTTATTCCATGCTTCATAATTTAAGATGTAATGCATTATAAAGAAAAAAATCCTAAGTCTGAAGTCGGAAGTTAGAAGTCGGAAGTCAGAAGTCAGAAGTCGGAAGTCAGAAGTCAGAAGTCCCCTCTCGGCTTTCGTAGAAATCACCTGTGCGAGATTGAAGCTGTTACTCGCGATGAAGTTCTCTTGTTGAGATTTCCCTCAGGATAGTGCAGTTGGTCAGACGGAACGATCACGTACAATGCTTTTCGTTTCGGAATGAATCTCTTGTGCTATTTTGGAGAAGCCACAATGATCACATGACTTGGACTATATCAGCCGGAACATTAGTTATGTGCAATTGATGATGAAAAATAGAGATGAGCAAATCAGATTCAGATTCTGATTGACCAAGATCGAGAGATATCTTCGATTTTTTGTCTGAAGTTTCTATCAATAAGATGAATATGAGGAGGGTAGTTTGTTCAGCAGTGTTCATGTCAAGATAGCAGATCTGTTCTTACGTATTTGAATCGCCCCGTCTCATTTCCGTCGAATTTCGTTTAGATATTTGTAATGTGGATTCGTGAACGTGACCTCCAACTATATGTAAAAATCTGTGTTGTACTCTGTGGATTTACTGTGCTGGGGACGTTGAATTTTTGTTGTTGTAGTTTTGCTGACATTTTAAGTTCAGGCTGGGCCATTATGTGATGCCGTGTTCGTTTACCTGTTTCGTGGTTATTAGTAGTCTTCGAATCTTTGGCATTTACTTGCATCTTGATCCACGTGTGCTGATTTACCTGCGTACCCCGCGGGGCTCCCGGGGATTGACCCGGGGGGTCGTTGTGCACCTTCCAGGTCACAACCTCCCAACATCGCATGTCAGCTGAGCGACTGCCGGCTTCAGTCCCTGCTCGCAATTGAAGTATCGTTAACACGCTCTCAGCGTAGAGATTACCCCGCCAATACAAACGCTTCTATCGCTGTAATAACCTCATTAATGCATTAACAAAATATCTTTGAAAATCTGTTCATTAATAACCTACACTGCTAACGAGTTTATGTTACTGATTTTTGTTTGTGTTTCGCATGAATATAGTCCATGAGTATGGACTGCCGTAGTGTGTGATGCAATTGATGTAATACTGACGGTGTAGGGGTGACAGATTGCCAGGCGATCACTTGTCGCTTGTACAGCATTGTCGCTGAACGCAAATCAAGCGTTCTAATTAATTGTTCTAGATATGCTAAAATGATGTGCATGTTGTTATGACAGCCTTTCTGTCATTTCAGGTTAGTTAGGGAATAAAACAATGTACCTGCTGTTTGTTACTGACTAGCCTCTCCCCCGTACATCGCTATACTGTTGGGAAGGTCCCCTTTGTAAGTCGAGAACTGACCAATCGAAGCATCAGTTCGCCAGTAGACTGTTCCATCTAGCTCCAGAGACCACATTCGACTGCGGTCAGGGGCGTATTACCCCCGTTATGAGGATGTCCAGGTCATGGTAAGAATAGGCCTCATCCCCTCAGAGCTTGTCTTAAAAGGCGACTAAGAGGGACACCCATGGAGAAGAATAGTAACCAAACGTCGTTACATGACTGAAATAGTGTTGAAAGCGACGTTAAATCACATAGCCGTGTGACTAACGTCACAGGACCTACGAACTAGGGTTTGATATGGTTTGCCAATTTCGAGGTTTCTAGGTCACCTAATTAGGCCAGAAATTGGGTCAGAATGTAGGTCACATTGACCTTGACCCAATTAGGTCAGGTCACACTGACATTGACCTAATTGAGCGCATTTTCACAGTCTTAGGAGGTATAAGAACATGTTTTTGCCAATTTCGAGGTTTATAGGTCACCTCAAAATTTCTTCAAAAGTAGGTCAGCTCAGAACTTGCTGGTAACAGTCCCCTAATGCACGTTCCTGCCAAAAATCAAGGTTCTAATGTCAACGGTTCTTCTTATTTTGCCGGAGAAAGGATTCGGATGGACTGACTCACGCATTACCGGACAATTTGCAAATGAAAGCCTATATACTTCGTAGGAATATTACCGTTATTTCACAGTAATTGTATGTTGAAGTTTACAGTATATTTAATTGTAAACACATTAAGCTGTAAATTGACATCAACCGGGATGGGAAACTGCGTACAAACATAACAAAAATTCATGTATTCTCTGAAAGGAGGTTGATATCTTTTGCACACGGGAGGAAGAAGTGGAAATGTTATAGAAAAACGCCCAGTTGCAGGAAACATCCGATACCTGGTACAACATTCAGAGCACTGTGGGACGCGATGGCTAACTTAGTTTCGGTCTATAATGCGGTATGGATTTGGTTTCATCTGAGGTAAAGTTTTGCCCCACTTATAAATCGTATATTCGTGCAATACTTTCGTGATTATTTACGACACTTGCGGTGACCGCATTTGAAAACACCATGAGCAGAAATACGCGAACGATAAATGACAATTTTGGCCTTCCACTGACCTCCGTTTCCATGGAATCGATAATTGTAGACAACTGTGCCCTGTAATTATACAGTTTAAAGGATGATAAAAAACGGTAATTGCAAATTACAGTGCAACCTAATTTATAAAATGTCTGTTAACAAACGGTAATTATAAAATACGGTGCAACATCTTACATTTTAAAACATGTTAAATAGCGGTGATTGTAAAATACGGTGCAACGTAATTTTTCAGTTGAATGTACTGTACCTTTCTGTCAGTACATTTAACTGTGAATTTACGTGATTCTAACAGTGTGAGTAGGGAATCCAGGTGGAAGAAGTGGAAGCGTAAAAGGCAAACGTCGAATTTCCGTGCATGGTTCGCGACGTTCAATTTTAAAACTATTGCAGGCCGAATTTACGATGTGATGTTTTGGCCAGTTACGAGTTTACGGTGGACTTGTCTCCGTTCTCTGTCCATCGAGTTGCAATGGAACTTCAGTGGATAATTCCTTTCGTTGAAGATGAAGATGTTGTGAATTTTTTTAGCGAGTTTGGTAAAGTGTTGATGGTCGAGCGGGTAATAGCGCCATTATTCGAATTTAAGGGGGTACTCTAAGTGTTTTTCTTGGCGGTTACAGATCAGTTTGACGCTCTGCCCTTATCAGACGAAAATCGAAGAGCGCAAAGTGCTGATTGTTCTTCCCGGTGCCACTCTTTTGGGCATTGGCGTCGTCTTTGCAAAGCCGTATTCCGTTGAAGATGTCAAGTTTGGCATGACCCTGCATGCTGTGGTGTGTGACAATTGTGTGACAGATGGGGATTGATCGCGATGATACTGCGCAGAGAGCTGAGCTGACTGACTGTGAAGAAAACAGTAATGTCCTACACATCTGTTACGAAGAGAAGGGCAGTGGAAACCATGGCCCCAAAAACATATTTATATGTAGACATTTCAATTAATAATTTATAACAAATACAATCAGAGATTTTGAAAGTGTGTATGTTTTCCGGCCAGACGCCATCTTTAATTGTCACGTGTAGTTTCATTGGCATCCTCTATGATTTTGTATGACGTGTACATGAACTGTTCAAAGTTTGCTGCTTTAACCCTATCTGACCTGGGATTTTTGAGACCTGCCCAGCCCTGGAGAGGGGGGAGGGGGCGAAATGACCCTCCCCCTTAATTATTTTTCTTACCCCTTGAGCTATGGGGCTGAAACTTACCACACTATACCCGTGGGTCAAGCTCTGCTAGAAAATGTAAAACAAGTCCAAGACGGCCGCTTTGATGACGTCACAGTGACGTCATTTTCAAAAACGGCATTTTACCCCGACAGTTTAGGTTACAAACTCTGTCAAATTCTGAATGCTGTGTCAGTGAGTGTAGAACATTGTGCGCTATCTCCAAACGAGTTGCTAGTATTGATGCTAAATCGCAAACGGCCCACACTTCTAAAATCCACCCACAAAAGACTACCCTGTTCAGATGCTCGGCTTCAGTCAATGACAGTAACTTGTATTGTTTCCTTTGAAGAATCGGGGTTAAAAGTATTTCACGAAAGCAGCGATATCGAGGAAATCGCTGGTCTCACGAACAGGGTACCGCTTCACGGTGTGACAACGTATTCCAGATTTGTGCGCTGTATAGTGGAGAGGCTAGGTTAAGTGGAATGTGAGAGCAATTAAGGTGGCTCCCTGGTTACAAGAATGGCTGTTCTGCGCAGCTTTTTGCGCATAGCAATTACCTCCCTTGTAATCGTACTCTTGTGCGCGAATGGATAGAATGAGATACTGTGACATGCTGCGTTTACTAAGCATCCCTTGTGACGTCATGACGTCGAATGGCAAACTCTTTGTTGGCGTGGCATTTGTCGACGTCATGACGTTGCATTGTTGCGACTTCATGCAAAATGGCGGAAAAAGTGTGGGAGTAGGTAGATTCGGAGTCCTATTCATACTTTTTTTTGGATGGCGACCTACCTTATATTTGAGTTATTAAAAAAATACATACTTCAGGGAATACATAGTAAAAAAATGAGAACATTGACATGACTTTTGAATATTCTGAAAACAATTATGTCTCAAGTATTGGGTGTTTTACATAGTAATCACAATGTACCAATTTGCCACAGGTACACGTTACACAAGTTGAAAATTGGAAAAAAGTAATACGCTATACCCCAATTTTTATATCATTTTCTGATTTAGGATGGACTTCCTGAGCTATACCAAAAATATGAGAAAAATGACATGACTTTGCATCTAAACCAGGGAGCCACCTTAACACCATTTCTGCTCCTACATTCCCGTTAACCTAGCTTCTCCACCGTACAGCGCACTAATCCAGAGTACGTTGTCACACAGTGCGTTTTGCCCCTCCTAATATCGTTATAGATCGCCGCGACCAACGAGGTGCAACCGGCGTCGTGAGGGACACCCAAGCCCGAGGGGCGAGATTGTGATGGTCGTCGGAACCGAGAGAGAGGTCACTGCTGCCGCGTCGTGAGGATCATTGTAACGTGAGGGACTGTCACCGAGACTGTCTCCGGCGACTGCCACCGATAGGGTTGCAGCTACCTGATGAGCCACCCCTGCGACGGTCGCCGAAGCAGTCACCGGGATGGTATTTTCTCCACATGATGACTGTACATGGATATGTCCAGCTAATCATATCGTAGTTAGTTATATCCTCGCTATATAGCCCAAACAGCGCTGAACGCGACGTTAAACCCTAACTCACTGACTCACTGGTCGCCGTGACCCGAGTGGCAGCCGCCGCCGTCGAGCGGATCGCCGATGAAGCTCCCATCTACCACCGAATCATACCTACACGAGGAAGAAAATAATCTGATGAACCGCCATAGCCTTGACCTTGCTCAAAAGAAAGTAGCGCTCCTGATAAACTTTTCATCCAAAGAAACCCATCCGTAACAAGTAGCCACACGAAGGCAGTCTGGATCTGGTAAATAACTCGTTGGACATTTACACACTCGTGGAAACTCTGGTACTTGACGGGGCAGCCTGGAACTTCATCATGCAAGGGTTTACATCGTGCAACCAAACTAAGACGGCAGCTGTTTAGCCGCACGATGGCATTTCTGACATATAAAGGAATCCGCGATGACTGCCTGGCTTCGGTGAACAGCATCAGTGAAGTTTAGCCACATAAGGTGTGGAAACAAGAGAATATATTAACCTGCCGGATGACTGCATCTGGGCGTGTAGCCATGGTGAGTAACTGCAGTAACCCACTGCATCAGTGGCGTGTAGCCATGGTGAGTAACTACAGTAACACACTGCATCAGTGGCGTGTAGCCATGGTGAGTAACTACAGTAACCCACTGCATCAGTGGCGTGTAGCCATGGTGAGTATCTGCAGTAACCCACTGCATCAGTGGCGTGTAGCCATGGTGAGTAACTACAGTAACCCACTGCATCAGTGGCGTATAGCCATGGTGAGTAATTACAGTAACCCACTGCATCAGTGGCGTGTAGCCATGGTGAGTAACTACAGTAACCCACTGCATCAGTGGCGTGTAGCCATGGTGAGTAACTACAGTAACCCACTGCATCAGTGGCGTGTAGCCATGGTGAGTAACTACAGTAACCCACTGCATCAGTGGCGGGTAGCCATGGTGAGTATCTGCAGTAACCCACTGCATCAGTGGCGTGTAGCCATGGTGAGTAACTACAGTAACCCACTGCATCAGTGGCGTGTAGCCATGGTGAGTAACTACAGTACCCCGCTGCATCAGTGGCGTGTAGCCATGGTGAGTATCTGCAGTAACCCACTGCATCGGTGGCGTGTAGCCATGGTGAGTAACTACAGTAACCCACTGAATCAGTGGCGTGCAGCCATGGTGAGTAACTACAGTAACCCACTGCATCAGTGGCATGTAGCCATGGTGAATATCTGCAGTAACCCACTGCATCAGTGGCGTGCAGCCTTGGTGAGTAACTACAGTAACCCACTGCATCAGTGGCGTGTAGCCATAGTGAGTAACTACAGTAACCCACTGCATCAGTGGCGTGTAGCCTTGGTAAGTAACTGCCGTAACCACACAAGGCCACTGGCTGTATATAACCTCAGATTATACAGGTTAACTACATCAGTACCTCGATGCGGTAAAACCTGTATCGTAGGTATTCGACATGTTAAGAGCTCTATTTGCCACGAATGGACGTCAGAGCGCTCGGGGAATTGTATGATTCCCTAGAACTTCACCTCGTTATGGAAATCAGTTGTGATCTACGATTAACTTATAACCAGATGATGATTATCACATTTGAAGTAGAAATGTGGAAGTTTCGCTAGCTTGATCCGGATCTAATACATCTGACCGAGCAAGATTAATGAATCGAAGTGTAATTTTCAATTATCAGATTCCCGCTGATCGATATTCCTATTGTAGGGTTTATGTTTTTATGTTCCGATCCTTTAACCCTACCTGGCCTGGGGGAGATTGCTCCTGTCTCCGGAACGACTAAAAATTGAGAGCTGATACTCCGTGACTTTATAGCTTATTATATTGGGATCATTTTGAGCCTATTTGCGTGACCCCCGAGCAGAGGATCATGGGTAAATTCAAAATGGCGGCCATGTGGGGTACCAGAAAAGTTCAGTTTTCGTCAGATTTCTTCAAAATTTGTGCTTTTCTGCATGGAGAAGTGGGTAAAACATATTTTATTTCGTATCAGATTATTAGTTACTAATTTATCGTGCATTTTTTGCGGAAGAAACGCTTAAATAAAAAAATCGAAAAATCGACCAAAAAATGTCATGTTTTGGAAATGACGGTACACCCCAAATCGCCCAGGCCAGATTGTCACATAGCAGATAAAAGATGGAGTCTTTCCGTTTACCGGGAGCTTCATTCCTAGCTGTCTTCACTTAAATTCCAATTAGATTGTCCCTTTGTTAAACTCGCTCGACTGGTACCCACAAATATCGATATATTGTGATCCCTAAAGAATTATGTACATACTGTATGATCAGACATGCGCCTGTGTATGTCATTATCGGTGTGTAAACGTCGTTCACCAAGAGGCAATCGGTACTTAACTTAAACATACAATATGCACAGTAGGAACTAGGCGAACGTCGAATACTGTCCGAAAGGTCGATAAATTATGTCGGGTTTTTTCTCTGATATCTGTGGCTTAATCTGACTAATCCACCTTAACCAATTGAACCAATCTGGATACAGTATCAGTGAGGTGATACAATTCAAACCCCACAAGAATTGACGCGCCTCTGACGGCGCTAGCCATGTACGTGGTGCGTAGATGAAAGGCCGATTTCATATAATATCAGGTAATTTGATCCAAACAACGGATGTCTCACTACTAAAACAGGTACATGTATAAAGATGTGGGCAGATCTCTACAGCCGTGAGAATCACAGAGAATGATGTAGATTAGCCACAGGCTCAAATGTCCCCCTGGGTGAACTGTCCCCCCAAGTATAATTTCATCCAGACGGGGCAGGTGTGAGTGGAGGAGGGGGTCAATTACTCTGAAGCGTCGATTAGGTTCGAATGTCCCCCGCCTTTACTATGCCACTATGCGGACAGGATGTCCTGGGACAGATGAGTCTTTTACACCGGAAGCGTGCCTAAGTCGATTCCAAAGGATCGACTGATTGTGGCGAATGCGATGAGGCTTGGGTTACGTGTGCTGACAAAATACAAGACTCGTTAAAGTGCTACTCATATCTTGAAAGAAGATCTATAATCCCTATACTCGTGGCTTGAGAATCATTCACGGCAAGTATTCACCGTTTGGCAACGATAATGATTCACTGTATGCTATGCTATCCGTCAGGTTTTTGCCTTGGCAGTACTTTCAGTTTGATCTATACAACTGTAGTTGTAATTATTTTCGCAGTCTGACACAATCACATTTTCGAGAAGACGATGGATTCTCCTGTGAGATCTTTAAGCAGAGGCAGACTTGGTTCCCGACCAACGGCGTTATTCCCATGTGAATCAAAGATATCTCCACTTCAGACCGGGGTGAGCTCGTCCACAGATCTGGAGGTTCATAAATACAACTGTACAAAGGTGAGATAGTTTTACCTCATTACATCTAGACATTTCAGTTAAACAGAACAAATTACTCTAACAATGATATCAATTATTCCCGAAAGCCGGTTATTCATATGGCCAGTTCTTACTTATTTTCAATTTTAAGGAGAAGCTGTTTTTTAGACCGTTGTGAAAACAAAGAACCTGGCGCAGTTTAGCGAAGATTTGACCCCAAATGAGGTGCATTTTAAGTCCCAAGATGTTACTATGAAACTAAGCAATCGCATGTCTGATATAAAAGTCAGATGAGGGAAAAGCTGTCGGGGTGCTATTAAGAAGTGGTCTATAGGAATTTCTATGGTTAACCGTACCACCCTCGTTTTACAGAGCCAGGTGAAGAGGCGAAGGGTTCCATACGACAATTTTAAATGGAAGTTTCAAATTCAAATATAAAATTTCAAAATTCAAGTTTTAATTTCAATTGAATTTGAAATTGAAGTTGAAATGTAAAGTTTATATTGGTTGATGTCTAGAAATGTGATTTCCCTCAAATTAGCCTGAATTTGAAACCCAGCCTCAATCAGCCTGGGCTAGGATTTCACGTAAGCTGCATGCATACATGCATATCCTCTGAATAATAGTGTCAGCTTCTCACATGCAATCCTTTGATAGTGAAATTAACGCTGTTCAACATGAACTGCATACCCTAACCTGGTTTTATAACGGGCCTGATTGTGAAAAGTGGGACCTATGTTATGTGCTGATACTAACGAGTGCGCATGGCGGCCCGAACAGCCCCCTGGATCGCCTGAAGCAAGACACTGCCACCAGTTGAAACGTAGGTCGACCAAAGACAAATTGTCAGGCCACAGTGAACACACTCGTGTACTGGCCTTGGCCAATGAGGAAGATCGATTCAACCTCTCACCTTGTCTGGATCGAGAAGGTAGGAAAGGAAAACCTGTGGGCATATAATTCAATAAACAGCACAAGATATACAAGATTCAGTTCGCGGTAGCATAGAATTCCTGAAAAGAAGTTCCCTAATCTACAAATTAGGCTTACATGCACTTTTATAGTTAACTTCAAGTAGAAGTCCAATATAATAGATAGATATGTGCATGCCTTTACATAAGCCCTATCTAAGAGGAGAACGGGCGACAATCTCGAGAAGACTGGCTTCTTCGTGGTTGAATCCAGCATCTGGCTTCCGTCTTCGTCTACTCCAGTGATGTATCGTGTCTGGTTACACGATCTGGCCTCTCCAAGTGTCGGTATTCGTCTATGGATTCGGACGGCCTGGACACGACAGTACTCTCCCATTACACATTTAGGCTCCGCACAACACCACAGGACAAGTTAACTGGACGATTAACCACGGCAGCAGACCAACCTGTGCTCCAGGCTTCAGCATCCCCGCTCAATAGCGGCCCCAAGGATGAATTATCAAGCCTCGATATAGTGGCTGTACATTCCACTTAGGATCTCGACACGGACATGTTCGGATAACATGCGTTGGATGGCAGTTTCTAACGAAACAGTGACTTACAGTTCCTAGCTGTAGTCTGTAGATGTTTGGATGGAGAAAGTACCTGGTCGGGGCCGGTGGTCACCCAGTGTAGGTAATATGTATGAATGACAAACCCTGGCCGGGGGCCGGAGATTTGTGTATGTCAGCGTGAAAGAATAGCAACTTCTGGCCTCGGGTTGTGTGTATTAGTAAATCTATGGATGGACAACCGTTTGTTTAGGGTTTGAGATTAATTCCATACAACCGCAGGCTTCTTCGCAGGGAAATAATATCGACCGGAGCCATTGCCATAATTCCCTATCGGCTGCAACTATATAAAACATCTCAAGTTATTTCCGAGCTGAAGCCAGTCCAGGAATCGTCCGAGAACGAAAGCCGTCCAGGCTCAGCCAATCTTCTATTCATCGTCGCTCTTCGGTTGTCCTGGAATAATTACTGGCTGACAGTCTTCCACAGTCTTTTTCACGATTTTATCACCACGAAATCTTCTCACTGAATGCGCTATCGAAACTAATTGCCGATACTGTATCACCAGAGCTAAACGTACACGACTGTGAAATACGGTCGAATCATACAGAGATGGAGATCAAGTAAACGCAACCCGGACGTTGTGTGTGGTGTTTCGACTCGACCATCCAGATTTTGACTTTATCGTGACAGATTGGAATAAAGCACCAACTTTAGGGACCGGGACCCATCATATATTCGCTATTCTCTAGAATAGGACTGTGACAATTTCCGCTCTGTTAGTGTTAGCTAAGGTCTAGCGAAAAAAGCAAAATAATCCAAGATGGCCGCCATAATAACGTGAGAACGTAAATGGCCAATTTTTGACGAATTTTCGATTCCTTCTTCCTGTTAAATATACAGTAAACATTTGGAAGTAATTGAATCTGACGAACTCAGATGGCACGGTAGCCCCTGACTGACCTTTGCCAAACTAGGCCAAGTTGGACCAGATCCTTATTTATGCAATAACTTGGCTGAGCCGCCATACATTGCAGCCCATGACTGGAAAATGCATAGCTACTAAGTGAAATGTGTAATTCCAATATAGCGTTTGACAGCGTTCAACTTCCATGGCCCATTTTCTGCATATCTTCTTCGGAATTCCCGCTTCTGAAAATGAAGTGGCGTCGCCAATGCGAAAACTATGGCGGATTAAAGAGGGTCAAGGCCGATTAAAGAGATTGCGGTTTTTAGATGAGCTTAGAAATAGGCAACCGTAACGGGTGCACCTTATGGAAATTGGAACAGGGGGCCCGTGCTCGAATATGACATATGTAACCGAAAATAAACACGGATTGCTTGAAATGAACAATATCTAATATTATCAGTATACGATGATATAAATAAATAAACTTGTTTATGAAATATGTTGGGTTTGAAGTTGCGCATAATAGTATTCATGTATTGTAATGGACCAGATTGATCGGAAAAGAGACATCGTCGTATTGGAGAACATTGTTGTTGCTGTCTTGTTCTTAACGAACTGTCAATTCATCGATGCTTAAGAATGCATGAAAATGCTATCAAGAACAATGCTCGTAAAAGAATGACATAGAAACCACTGGATAAAATTTGGGGTATAGCACGTTATCATATCTCAGAGAAGCATGTAGACTTTTGATTGGCTGACAGACCTCATGTGTGATGCTGTATTGTCAACTTGCTGGTCGAATATATATCGTATACCCCCGTCGCCAAGGGCAACGAACAGGTGTTCACTAGATTCCATCGTCTGCTAAACAAAATGGCTGAATCAGGCAAACGTTTCGCGTCTCACACGGACGATGAAGTTGTTGAAAAGCGGGCTAATATTATTCCCAGCAACACAAAAAAATCGAACAAAGCGTCCGCCAGAACTTTGAAGTATTACCTGAAAGAGAAGGGACAGAGTGAAGAATTCGAAGGATTCTCGGCCGAGAGGTTAGCAGAGGTACTCAGTCATTTTTATTTGGATGCCCGAAAACAAGACGGAGAATTGCACAAAACATCCACTCTCGAAAACTTTCGACATTCTCTGAATCGTTACCTGAAGGCCCCACCGTATTTGAAAACTTTTGATTTGATTAGAAATTCGGAGTTTAATGAAGCCAACGAGTGCTTCAAAACCGCACTTGCAGAGTCGAAGGCATCTGGAAAAGGCGACACCGATCATTATGAGCCCATAAACGAGTCCGATCGTTGTAAACTCTACAAGTCTGTTCTCATGTCCCCAAAAACCCCAACTGGGCTTGCAAATAAAGTTCAGTTCGATGTACGTCTGTTCTTCTTTAGAAGGGGAGTGGAGAATATGGAAAAGATGACAAAAAACACATTCATCATCAAGCGGGACCCGAAAACTGGGCAGAGGTATGTGAAAAAAAAGGAGGATGAACTCACAAAAAATCGCCGGGCCCAGCAAAAAGAGGGTGTTACCGGATTCATGCCTGAAGAAGAAGGTTCCCCGTTCTGTCCTGTTGCTTCATTCGAAAGTTATATCTCAAACTCCATCCGAAATGTGATCACTTGTGGCAGTACCCGGTTGATAGTTTCCTAGACGACGATAAAGTTTGGTATTATAACAAACCTATTGGGAAACACCGCTTGGCAGCCTTCATGACCAACCTGGGCACTCGTCTGAAACTTTCTGAACCATACACTAACCACAGTATACGAGCAACCGGCATCATCATCCTTGGTAGAAACAACTATTCAGCATCTCAAATAATGGCTGTCACAGGTCACAGATCTGTCTCGTCGCTGTCGGTTTACCAGCGAGTAAGTGATGGCGAGAAACTGCAAATGGGCCACACGGTTGCGTCAGTAGCCTTTCCTGACACAATGGGTTCAACCCGAAAGACGAATACCGGTACGCATACACTTCCAGTAAATGTTCTTGTCAAACCCCATCCTGCAGAAACTGTGACATCATCTTCTCAGTACCCTGCACCCACGTCAAATGATGCCACGTCGGCCGTGTTACACACCCAGGATGTACGAGCAGAAGGCCATGCCGACGACTTTAATTTTGATCTTAATCAGCTGTTTTGTGAATTCGACAGCACCGCTGTCCCGCCCACATCGTGTGACATTTCCACAGCTATCCTGGTCGCCGCAAATCCCTCAGCGCCAATGTTCAATAACTGCACAATAAATGCAATCAACATCATCGTGCGAAAATGAAGCAAATACCTATACTTCTGCCAAATTGTGCAGGACAGTTTGATTTTTCCGATTTTTCTCTCGAACTGTAAATTTAAGTCAGTTCATGTTGGTCCTTCTCCTGTGTGATGTTATGGAAACATGACACAAGTGACACTGTCGAGTGACACGGTGTTGAATTATAGACAGAATGGAAATGTAACAGTTCACACGTGTATTTGAAACTTACATATCCACGCAACAGATGTGAATCCGGAACGGGTCTTTCGATGTATTTATTAACAAAAGGTATATAATCTAGATATTATACTCGTCGATGGCTATTAAATATTAAATATGAAATTGAGATTAAGCTTAATGTTCCAGTATTTTATACGTTTCTGATTTTCAGAATAGAACATAAGAGATGAAGCTGAATTTGAAGTTAGATTATTTCACACGGAAACCGGGTTCATTGTTCACGGATTACAGTATATGTTATCGTTATCTTTGCTCCTCCCTTAGTACGTTTTAAAGATGAGGATTGTAAAAATGATACATATGTCTTTGTGTTCATTTTTTCCGATGCATGCTGTGGATGGTTCTGAAACCAGTGCAAGTCCGGTCGAAGTCCGTTCCATTATGTCGGCCTTGAAGTTCAAAGTGATTCTTAATGCTCTGAGATATGATAAATTCGTTATACATCGCCCTTCCGGGGTAATACGGGATTCGATTTGGTTTCTCTCGCCATATTTTTCCTCGGCTGCGCCTCGGAAAAATATGGCGAGAGAAACCAAATCTCATCCCGTATTAACACGGAAGGGCGACGTATAACTAATAATATCCAGATGACCGTGTAATTTTAACATGTTCGTAAGCAGCTTTTTTGCGAGGAATGACTGAGCAGGGTCATTTACTGCAGCCACATTGTTCCATCTATAGCAAGAAGGTTATGAAAGAAACCAACTATGCAGATGAGACGGAGAATATCTTAGTGGTACACTGACCAGTGTTATTATTGCTATACGCGCTTGTATACTTTCAAGGAAGACTCAGCAAGGGACGCTGTCTGCTTCAATGAGTCTTCAACAGACAGGATATTGAGCCAAGGGGCTAGTGACAGTGCTTTCTGAAATTGTAACCGCGAGAGCTTGTCAGGAATAACGTTAGATCGTCGCGAAATATGTTTTGATCTGAACAGAATGTTATGTCGAGGCAGGCAAATACTAAATGACGCACCAATTTCATCAGCAATGAAAGACTGGTGGTTGATTATTTCAACCACGATCATATTATTACAAAGAAAGAGAACTTTATGATTTGTCACTTTGTGACCCCAAATTTCCACGGCAAGCACGATAGGGAACAACTCCTTGACCTTGATGTAAGTGGGCAAGATGTGCCCGCCATTCTTGGGCTGTCCATGAGGACCCAAAAACCACCGCCTATCCCAAGGCACCAGCAGCGTCGGAAAACAGTTTGATCACATCAGAGGATACCCGATTTGGATTTTCCGTTGAAAGACTGCAGAAATACAAGCAAATATCGACTCTAGCTTCTTTATTCACGCGAATATGATGGTGATCCTATGATAGAACTTTTGTTAAATCTATCAGGCGTCGGAGAAATGCCTTACCGGGCACCACGACTTTACAGGCAAAACTGAACGAGACCGAGAACGAGACTGAAGTGTTAAGATCTATAGAACAGTGGTCGGACTGCTGAAAATGAAGTCGTTCAGTAGTAGGTGGGTCACGTCTGATATGCACAATTTTGTAGCCATAACCCATTCAGAGAAATAGTGGCCATATGTTACAGAATCACATCGAGACACCGGTCATAAGAATACTTGCCGCCCCAGGTAAACCATAGTAAGGGGTAATTCGCTGGCTTGATGGGTATGACGCGGAAGGCATCCTCTAAATTGGTTTTTGCCATCAAGCAGTATGGACCATGTCTTCATAACTAGAGCAATCGCTATATCTAATGTCGCGTATTCAGCATATCATATGTCCTGTAGAATCGCACAGTTAATAGACAAGACCGATTTTCCACGTTAAGATAAATCGTGTATCACCCTTTTTGGATACTAATCCTAATGGAACGCAAACCATATTGTCAAAAGGAGGAGTTGAGAAGGGAACAGCAACTCGACGTTTCGACAACTCTGTGTCTAATTTATCTTCTACGATAGCAGGGTTTTGCATAGCAGATGAATGATTACGCCAGGCAGTAAAAGCATAGTTTCCCGAGTGTTCAATATCGAAGATGTTTGTGAAACTTGAAACAAGTAAATCTACTCCAGGGTAGTTACTTATGACCGTTTATAGCTTAATCGGGTTTACCAGTGTTCGAAGAGTACCCCCCCCCTCCCCCCCCCTTCCCCCTTTGCCGTTGGATTTACACATGCTAATGTAAAGAGCAGAGAAGAATTCAATTGGCAACATTTGATGTAGTTTACAACGGTGGCATGTACGATAACCTGAAGTGGAATCCTTCGAAACGGATTTGGGTTATAATACCGATAATCAGCATTGAGGATGGGGCGCTGATGGCCATATTGTGTGCTTGATCGAAACAATCATAACGGAGCTACATGTACAGAAATCTCTCGATGGATCCTTTATAAATATATATGATATATTAGAATGTATTCCAACACACCTACATGCATGTGTATGGCAAATATACCATTATTTGTGGCGCCCTGATGGCCATATTGGATATTCATCGGATAATAAATTTTCCAATGATCGTTATTATTTTCTTGTTGAGTCATTCATGCTCGTAGAAAATCAATCTTGTGTAAAAAAAAGCGATTCAAGTTGTCAAATAGTGGCCGGCAGGACGCTGCCGTATATATTATGGCGGCCATACTGGATTTATGCAAATTAATGGCCGTCCACCTCCTGTAGAAATGGGCACCCCTTCTGAGATCACTACTTATGCCCAAATGAGCATTTGTGCAAAATTTGGTGCTTTATTCCAGTCGGTCACGATCTTGACATTAAGCCACCGGACTATATATCCCGCCGTCCGCGGATTCCTCAATGTCTTCGCCGCGGCCAGGCCTCTTCTACGGCTCTTGCAGAGCACATCCTCTCCCACCCTCTGTCAAGACACTTCTTTTTCTCTTCGATAGGAATTGTGGTTTACGGGCCGCTTCCCATACGGATTTCGCGGCCCATCATCACAATGCGTTTATTCTCACATATTGTAATATACATTGTTGATATTACATTAATCGTACTATTGAGTTCGTGCGTATTCATATGATATTTTAACATTCATGTAACATAAACGGATAGTATGTACAAGTGCGCGAGGATTAACGAGAGAAGATATATACACAAATTTTTACTTGGGAGTAGGAATTAAAGTCTATATAATCAAGCATAAAGCTGTGAGGATTTATTAACTGTGCATAACTGTTTTGATTCATATTATTCTCGTAAAATGTCTTGGTGGTTGTCATGACAATGTTCCCGCCGATTACACCGTGCGCCGTCCAGAAAAAATCTAGGGATCCAAGAAATTTGTGACCCTAGAAATTTGTGCCTGTAACACTGCGCCTACGGCGTATCAGAGTAGGGTGGCAGGCTTCACCCTAACTGCCCGTGGATGTCGTTAGCATTGTTCGATTTGGTTTGAATGTAAAAGCTGTTCTTGTTTCTGTCGATTGTCCATGGTCAGGGAGTTGGTTCAGGGATTCCACTGAAATGGCTAGGTCTATGGTCAGGTTGGTCAGCTTGGGGTTTGGAGGGTCTTTGTCCTGTGGATCGGTGGTCTGTGATCTGTGGTCGGTGATCTTAAGAGCGATTTGCTCTGGTGTTGTCTGTGACGGGTCTCTATTGGACACGGCTTTTATTGCCAATCCTTCCCACAGTGCTTTGCGTATACTGATACTGTTAGTTTCTGTATTCCAGGCAAGTCGATTTGTCCGCTTCGCCTGATCGTTTAAGATAATTTCACTGGATTTTTAAGGCATTGTCTGTCTCCTGAATTCTCATAGTACATTCTAGGAAAGTTTCAACGTTCAGTTCATTCTGGTTAGCAAACACACAGTCAGTTGCATGTATCAAATGTGTTATGGTGTTTCTTTAATGTTCTTTAATGGATGCGGAAATTCTTTAATGGGCGATGGCTGAATAGTGAATGACGGACTTGACGTTTGTACTTGGGACTGAAATCATTAATGGAAATGCTAGCGACTCTCGTTACAGTTAGTCTGAATAGTTGGACCAGATTATGTACTCTAATTGTGCTTCTATAACACTATAAGACTTTTTTCGCACGAACAATATTTCGCCTACAAGCATCTTATATGTCACTTCACAGATTCCGTGTACATATGAGCAATCCAACAAACAAACGGAATACTTAGCCCGATGTCAGTTAGACTGTTACACTCAAGACGAAAATTATAAAGTAGCATGCGCTGCATGGGGAATGTTTGAAATCTATTCTACTAATACATATTCGATCAAGAGTAGACCGATCACCTCTCAACGGCGAGAGTGCCATTGGACAACGGCGAGAGTGCCATTGGACAACGGCGAGAGTACCATTGGACAACGGCGAGAGTGCCATTGGACAACGGCGAGAGTGCCATTGGACAACGGCGAGAGTGCCATTGGACAACGGCGAGAGTGCCAATGGACAACGGCGAGAGCGCCATTGGACAACGGCGAGAGCGCCATTGGACAACGGCGACAGTGCCATTGGACAACGGCGAGAGTGCCATTGGACAGCGGCGAGAGTGCCATTGGACAACGGCGAGAGTGCCATTGGACAACGGCGAGAGTGCCACTGGACAGCGGCGAGAGTGCCATTGGACAGCGGCGAGAGTGCCATTGGACAGCGGCGAGTGTGCCATTGGACAACGGCGAGAGTGCCATTGGACAACGGCGAGAGTGCCATTGGACAGCGGCGAGAGTGCCATTGGACAGCGGCGAGAGTGCCATTGGACAACGGCGAGAGTGCCATTGGACAACGGCGAGAGTGCCATTGGACAACGGCGAGAGTGCCATTGGACAACGGCGAGAGTGCCATTGGACAGCGGCGAGAGTGCCATTGGACAGCGGCGAGAGTGCCATTGGACAACGGCGAGAGTGCCATTGGACAACGGCGAGAGTGCCATTGGACAACGGCGACAGTGCCATTGGACAACGGCGAGAGTGCCATTGGACAACGGCGAGAGTGCCATTGGACAACGGGCGAGAGTGCCATTGGACAACGGCGAGAGTGCCATTGGACAGCAGGTTACCAAGGATTCCCCAAAACCAGTTCGTGAGTTGCACGTAATGTCAGTAATTAGAAGTGCTACCCGGGCGAAAATGAGGTCAAACCACCATTCGCGTATGCTAATGGCGGACTAATCTTCCTGGGGGTTTGTGCGCAGGAGGGGATTGTCCTCTGCATAACCCCAGACGATTCCGATTTCCACATAGTGTTGCTTCAGGATTTCAAGACTCGGAGACAATTTAAAGTTGTTGAACACGACGTGGGATTTATTCTTTTTTCAAGGCTAGTCAAGATGGAACAAACAAGCTGCTGACAAAACATGTTAATATCGTCCGTATCGATGGCGAAATAGATAAACACACAGTAGTTGTGATGGTACTATGACTAAAGATACAACTTGTTTGTTCCATTTATACAGTAGAGTTCAAGTATCAAATCATGCATGTAAAATTGACACTAATTTACAAGGTTAACTTAAGTGCTGCAGTATTCCGTTTGCTGGCCACCATGCACTGCTAGTCTGTACAAGGCGCATCGTAATAGTTCAGTCTGAATAAAAAGTTGATGGACAAGGATGAAGTTTCCTGGTAAGGTACTTGAGCCAAGTACTGACATGAACACAGTATCACAAAGTGACCAGTGGTCAGTTTTGCTGAACAAAATAACTGAAGTCAATTAAACGTCAAGTGGTCAAGATTTGAGACAAGCAGGAAGCATGGCACATGATACTTGAGGCCCAAACACCGTTTATTCCTCCTTCAAATTACTATTATACTGTACTGGGTCTGTGTGATAAACAGTATAGAAAATAACCAATTAAAGATACACCAATTAAATAAATTTTAATAATTGTTCATCTACAGTGGTTATGCAATATTAGTAAAAGATAGATGTAAATCTTCAAAAAACATCTTCTGATATTTCACAACACGTACAGTATATGTTACTCAAAGTATCAAAGCCTGGGACCGAGTATCTGGAATCAGATCCGTCCAATGATTTTGTCTTCAGATTAGGCATATACATGTTTGCATGGCGATTTGCCTGGGAATAAAGTGAATATGTATATTTTGCGTCTGATAATTATTAATGTGACAATATAAAGCGTCAACATGCTCGGTACCATTTTTATAGAGTGTTAGAGTCTCCTGATAGTTTGACATTAGCTAGCGGCCTGACAACTGCAGATCACATAATTGAGAACTTTTGACTTGATAAGTTCAACACTTCAGCCTAACAGATTACCGGTTTCGCAATAGGTTATCACAGCGACTGTTGGTCTGATTTATGAGGCGAAAATGGTCGATATAACGGTCTCTGTAATAGCATCATCTGGGATATATAAATTAGTCGTAGGCCTAATGGAATGTGTATGTGTATTCCACCAGATGGAAAATAAACACACCGAAATGCAGAATGTTGACGATCGGTTCTTTTTTTCTTCGCGCTGAACTATCTTCAAAGCTTCCGGTCTAGTCATGTGACGAAACGGTAACAGCAAGGCAAACAGTCTTTCCGGAAAGTAGAAAGAATATAGATTTCACATGGAAAGTCGTATCTATAAAAATGCACGATCGATCTGAGATAGTCATTCAAAGCAGCATGAGTTAATTAACGTCTGAAGTCGTCTGTACATAAACCATCTGAGTAAATAAATGCAAAATCACTGCGTCCTTGAAATGGTCCAAAATAAATTGTCAGAACAGTGAGCAAATCGTAAACGACAAAAATAATTATTATGGTCAAACACTTCACTGTCTTTTTTTTTGACTTTGCAATAATTAATTTCTATTAAAATATATGTTCTGCAGCATTCAATTACTAGTAGCACAGAAGCTACAGTCCGTGACTACAATTGATTTGATATTTCAACATGAACGAACAGTCAGCTTAGATCACGGATTAATCAAATCACAGTTTCCTTATAGCAGCAGCAACATGTTTGTCGGTGTCGAAAACCTGTATCTATTTTCACTACAGACTTCTTACTCAAAGCGTGACGGAGGTCATAATACTTTAGACAACGACTTAGAAAATCACTGGATAAAAGAATATTGGTCATACGGATTTAACGATATAATGATATCTTGCAGGTCCCTCGTCCTATTCTTTACTTTAGGGAAATATGTCCATAGTAAATCAGGGAAATATGTCTATTGGTAGGTTATCAGATGGGGATTGTTCCTCACGGGCATTCGTTCCTTTCACACTTAAGGGATTCATAGTAGCAGCTTATGTCACTATATTAATGAAACCATTGTTACAGCATATGTCACCATATTAATGGATATATAGAGACAGCTTATGTCACCATCATAATGGTTTCATGGCAGCTTATATCACCATATTGACAGCTTATGTCACCATCATACTGGATTCATGGCAGCTTATATCACCATAATGACAGCTTATGTCACCATCATAATGGATTCATGGCAGCTTATATCACCATATTGACAGCTTATGTCATCATCATAATGGATTCATGGCAGCTTATATCACCATATTGACAGCTTATGTCATCATCATAATGGATTCATGGCAGCTTATATCACCATATTGACAGCTTATGTCACCATCATAATGGATTCATGGCAGCTTATATCACCATATTGACAGCTTATGTCATCATCATAATGGATTCATGGCAGCTAATATCACCATATTAACAGCTTATGTCATCATCATAATGGATTCAAAGTGGCGCCAGCTTATGTCACCATCTTAATGGAATCATTTGGACAGCATATATCACTATATTAATGGATTCATAGTGACAGCTTATATCAACCTCTTAATGGATTCACACTGGCAACTTTTGTCACCATCTTCATGGATTCATTTTAACAGCCTATGTCACAGTCTTAATGGATTCATTGTGGCAGCCTATATCACCATCTTATATCATCATAGTGGCAGCTTATGTCACCACCATGATGGGTTCATTGTAGCTGCATATGTCACCATCTTAGTGGATTAATAGTGGTAGCTTATGTCACCATCCTAATGGATTCATAGTGGCAGCTTATGTCACCATCGTAATGGATTCATATTGGCAGCTTATGTCACCATCGTAATGGATTCATAGTGGCAGCTTATGTCACCATCTTAATGCATTTATTGTAATAGCTTATATCATCATGCTAATGGATTCATGGTTGCAGCTTATGTCACCATCTTAATGAATTCAGAGTGACAACGTATGTTAGCAACATAATGAATTCATGGCAGCTTATATCACCATAGTTACAGCTTATGTCACCATTCTAATGGATTCGTAGTGGCAGCGTATGTCACCATCTTAATGAATTGATTGTAGTAGCTGATGTTAGCATCCTAATGAATTCGTGGTGGCAGATTATGTCAGCATCTTAACGGATTCATAGTGGTAGACTAAGACATCATCTTGATGGATTCACTGTGGCAGATTATGTCACCATCCTAATGAATTCATGGCAAATTATATCAACAAGGTGGCAGATTATAGCATCAGCCTGATGGATTCATAGTGGCAGTTTGTCATCATCTTAATGGATTCATAGTGGCAGTATGTCGCCGTCTTAATGGATTTATAGTGGCATCATATGTCGTCGTATCAATGGATTCATATTCGAGGTTATGTCACCATCTTCTGGATACATAGTGGCAGCTTATGTCACCATATTAACGGATTCATAGTGGAGGTTGTCACCATCTTAATGAATTCATTGTGGCAGCTTATGGATTTCAATATAGATTCACCATCTTAATGGATTTGACGTCGCTTTCAACACATTTGTCAGTAATATCACGACGGTGCCTACTTTTGCCAGCACACCAGAGCCCATCGGTTCCTATTATCCTAGACAGTGATCAGCCAAGCCAGTACAACATCCTGTCATCAAGCCAGGTCTTGAACGGGATCAACGTTGCTTAATTTCGGCGATCTAACGAGAACCGGTATGCGCAACGTGATACGCCGTACTTCCGTTTTAAAATGGATTCATAGTGGCAGTTTATGGCACCATCTTAAAGGTACGGTACTCGTCAGTTGTCTTATCTGTCTGCACTAAAATCATAAATAGTGGATACAGGTCAAAACCAAACGCCGAGGCTCCCTGGACGAGACAGCTAGCTTAAAGCTGATTATATACCCAGGAATCCGTCCTGAATGGTGTGTAAACAGAGACAGGGGTCGATACGAAACAACGGGTAACCTATTTATACATGTCATCTGTAGAAATAGCCGATATGTGTAGGACCGTCCAGGTAATAATTAGCGATAAGCTGTGATACTCGGTGCGACCAGATAAGAAATGGGCATTGGATCCGTGTATGATTGACAACTCTCCGTGATACACATGAACGTCGTTTTTGACATTTTCAGCTGGATGAAGCAGCAGTTTTCAAGCCACTCGTTATTGATCCGTAACATTAAGTGTTCTAATCCGATTATCATTTCTTGGATGACAGGTGTACAGTCTATAGTCTCAGAGTGTCTTTTTCTGTCTCGCGACCAGAATGTATTCTTCTGACAGTTCTTTTAGCTCGATCAGACAAAGTTCTAGATCTCCTAACTTGTTTACACGTCACTCACAGGTAGCTCCCTTACAAGATGGGGGTTCGTCTACACATTTGGAAGTTCACGATTACAATTGTAAGAAGGTAAGTCGTATGATATTAATCAAGACGCGCTTTGATATGAGGATGAAACGTTGACTGCTCCTACAATTTTATAAACTATATGATGGCTTTATCAATTTTTGTTAACATTTCTTATATTTTATTCATGGTAGACAGTAATCGTTGGGGCAATACCGATACAAGTTTTGCACATCGACGGTTCTGGCAAATTAGTTAGGTTCTTTGAACATCATTGGATTGTCCATACACATCATATCTAAAAACTCTAGCGTCTCCATACTGGACACATATAATAACTCTAGCCCAAACATGCAGACTATAGAAAGAATTAAGGTTTAACGTCGCGTTCAGCAATATTTCAGCTATATAGCGACGATGCAGACTATAGTATATAGCCGTGGGCCATACTTGGTCCAATGTGTCGTGTCTGGTGTCGTATTAAAGCTCCCGTGGAGTAGAATACGAACGGGTTGATCGTTGACGTCATGGTGGGCATGAAGAATCGAGAAGTAGTAGAGAAAGGGCATTTTCGGGTGAACATAAGACTGTTTGTGCCATCTAGGGACCACCCTGGGTCCAGATGTTGCGTGTATGGTCTCGTGATGAAGCTCTCATCGCAAACCCGCTGCAAAGGTCAAAGGTCAATACGCGCTTTTATTACTACTTAAGCATATATATTGTTACGGTCAACCGCGAATTCCTAAGACAACTTCGTTGCAGAAATACCCAGCTGATCGGTCAGGATGGCTGATTATTATTTCATAAAAATCGCCAATAGTCAGTTCTGACACCACCGGTTTTTAACCGGAATTCCACCTTGTACTGAATACTCTAATGTTGAATAACTGGATAAATGCAGTAATAAGTTGAATAACTTTTATTCGTATAATAAACTCTGTATTGGTTACATCAATAAATTCACTGCGATATCATTAAATTCATCGTACATGAATATCCAATAAACGTAAGCTCTCCTGATGTTCCGTATTCTGTTGTTATTCCGTTTAGATTCTGTGCTACTCCGTTTTCATGTCCTGAGTATATTTCTGGATCCTGTGTAATTTGTACATCATATCCCCGATCTCTGATGGAAGATCGTTAGTTACGTTGGTATTCCATAAAATTTCACCCCGTCCTTTATATCTGGTTACTTCCCGACTTGTAAGTTGTCTGTGTGATCTGTGTGTGTCCGTAATTCACGTCCGTACCCCGTCCTTTATATCTGGTTACTTCCCGACTTGTAAGTTGTCTGTGTGATCCGTGTGTGTCCGTAATTCACGTCCGTAATTCCTGTTTGACACCCTGGATTTTCTATTATGTTGATTTCAGGTAAGTATTGATACCATGGATATCACTGTATGCCGATATGCTGGATCCGTGTATTCGGTTACCCGTGTTACTGACAAGCTTACTCCGTGATTTATCCAGGGGTGCGTTTAATATGAATGAATGTGTTTTAGTGTTTCAGTGCTAACACTCTGACTTGGTCTGTCAATGAGTGAAAATTCTAATACTCTGCACATTCATTAAATGTAAGCTTGTGATTGTCCCTGTTATAATCGTGCCTGCATTAATCCTATAATCTCTCATATGTGCTGTTGATCATATGATCTGTGTATACGTGGCACTGTGATCCTGGGCTGGATATTAACAATGTATCAATATGACTGAACAATGACGTCTATATGGATTTCAAAGTTCGGTAGTATATTTTAGCCTATCGACTAGTAAATATACACCTCTACAATGTGTTCCATTGATCCAGTAAATTTTCTCGGGGTCCAGAAATTTATCTCGGGGTTCCAGAGATTTTCCTAGGGTAGATTTCCTGGGTATACGAGATCAGCAGGTTTTTCCTGTTTGGTTACAATAGTATGGATTACAAAGCTCCGGGATACATTTTAGCCTATCGACTAGTAAATGTACACCTTTGCAAAGTTTTCCATTTATCCAGTGATTTTTCTCGGGGTCCAGAAATTTATTTCGGGGTTCCAGATATTTTTCTCGGGGTAGATTTTCTGGGTATATGATATCAGCAGGTTTTTCCTGTTTGGTTACAATAGTATGGATTACAAAGCTCTGGGATACATTTTAGCCTATCGACTAGTAAATGTACACCTTTGCAATGTTTTCCATTTATCCAGTGAATTTTCTCGGGGTCCAGAAATTTATCTCGGGGTTCCAGATATTTTTCTATGGTAGTGCATGGATATAGACACTGACGGACTATCAGGTTATTCTGGCATACTCCTTGCTGTACTTGTTCCCTTTTTAATTACCTGATTGTAAAGGATTTCAGGGTTTGTTTTATCGTTGGATGTGCTCACAGGATATTTCAGTTCATCGACTGTGCATCTGACTCGGTTGGTACCAAGTGACGATTCTCTGTGCGACGACGTAATTTATACTTTCCCGCTCGTGCAACCGTAGCGCCCCCTATCGGAGTACAGGGCACTTCCATATCCTGGAAACCTCAGAAGAGCTTACCATCATTACTCATTAAACTGGAACTAATTGTTCTCAACCTTAGCTGAATAGGGTTCTCAATTATCAAAGCTAATTATTTCAATCAATTATAATTAATGATAATCCACGAAAAGTACTCTAAAATGAACTGAAAGTTGGTTCAGGAGTAGAGCCTCGATCTCGATCTTTTCGTCAACATGGCGATCATCGAAGAAATCTTTCGTCAGAAATTGTGCATAAATGTTAATTTAATAAACATCAATGAAAACCATGTTACGACAACAGCTGGGCGAGCGACTAGAATGATCAATTAACCATTACAGTAAGTGTCAACGTGGATAGAGACGTATTCATCTTTAGAACAAGTAAAATTGGTTGCTATCAGAACTCTGTCAAATTACAACAACAACAAGAAGTACGGCATCATTATGAACTAGAACAAGTATTTAATGAATGCAAAAACATATGAATCAGAATCTTTCGCGAGAAGGTTTACACATCAAAAAATATATATATATATACCCCCCCGACTTGACTCGTCACATTGCCCCCCTCGTAGATGTTAGCTGTCCCCAGCAACATCCTGTCCATTGTAGCTTTTCCGACAATTATCCTTCAAATATGTCCAATTGAAGATTTTAAATAGCGGAAACAAACGAATTTACAGTTCAACATTTTAAAAGCAGTTTAAAGTTCATTTCTCCTATCTGGGCGCCTGTGGTCGTCACGTTTCTGCACCCGCCTTCTATCCTGGCTCGGGCTCCTTGGACGTTTGCCATGCATGGGCTGACGAACCCAGGGGTAGCGAGGTTGGTAGTAGGCAGGTCTCCCAAATGGATGCCTAGACCTGCCCACTTCACTCCGGGAACGGGATTGATCGTATCGAGGTTGGCATACCTCACTCCTAAGTTGGACTGGTTCAGCGGGCCGTTTAGATCTCTCTTCGCTCCGTGGTGGTTGAGGTGCTGGTTCAGGTTCATCATCTGGCATCGGAGTAGTGTCACGCTCATTTCTAGGTGGAGTGGCATCTGTGGTAGAACTCGGGCCCGTCAGATCTACTACTGCCTCTGGCTTTCTGGTGGAAGGCTCCTTATCTTGGTCAGGGACCTCTCTCACTTGACTGGTTAACTGCC
Organism: Hanleya hanleyi; assembly: GCA_036873755.1. NCBI lineage: Eukaryota > Metazoa > Mollusca > Polyplacophora > Lepidopleurida > Hanleyidae > Hanleya > Hanleya hanleyi. The sequence goes on along the minus strand of JAVTVY010016854.1, from coordinate 27,220 downwards.
CACTGCGTTTATGGCCTTCAACGACACCAGTGGTCATCTCTCGCAGGAACTGAAGTCCTTCGGCCTGGCGGTTCATTGCGGTGGTGAGGTTCGAGTGAGCATCAATGTTTCCTTTGTAGAAAGCCCGCAGGACGCCCGTCTGCTCAGTTAGGCCCTGGCTGATTTTCGCTGAGGCGTCGGTGAGGAGCGATGCTGCTCGATTTATTCTGGACACTTCTGTTTTAAAGCTAGAAATGGTCCGCACAAGCTCACCAATCTTGCATGTCATCTCTGAGTGCTTAGAATTCATAGACTGAGTGAGGGATTCGGTAAGTTCGATGACGCTCTGTGTCAACTTGGTTTGTTGGTGGTGGGTGGTTTCTAGTATTCCAGTGACCTGGGCTATGTTGACATTGGTAGTCATCAGCTGGTTCGTCACCGGTCGTAGGTCCTGCTCTGGTTGGACAGGTTGTGCTCGGGCAGCGACCAAAATTGCTGATGACACAGAGCCTACTGTACCCTCTATCGTCTGTTGGAGTGCCTCTTTAATTTCTTGTACTGGTAAACAAGGTCTGGCACATGCAGGTGTTGCTGGAGGTTCTTTCGGGTGGTTCTTTCGGCTGAGAACAGATCTAGTTTTGGTCGGTATCTGGATTGGAGAGACGGATTCACCCAGCAATTGCTGAACTTCACCTTCATCAGGATGTAGTTCGATGTCCATGGCCGTTGATGTTGAGGCTCTGGGTTCCGGGCAGTCCTTCTGTGTGACAGACGAATGGTGGACTTGATTGGATGTTAAGGCCCACTCCATTCCAGGTGAGTTGGTGTCAAGTATTAAGGTGTTTGGGTCTGCTTCTTCCGAAGTGATTGAATTCACAGCCCGACGCAACTCGATAATCTCATTGACTTGTCCATGGATCCGTGGATACTCTTTCATAACACCCATGATTTCCCCCACATTAAACCTGGGGTCACTCATCTCATCCAGGCTCGTCAGGGGAATCTCAATCGGAATAAGTGATGGGAACTCGCTGGCCTCATTGGAGTTGGTGCTCTGTTCCTGACTGTCTACAGTTGACGAAATTGGGGTGTCGGGCTGAGATGCAGTTGAATATGGAGGTTTCTCGGTCGGTATTGCGGTGGTTTGTGGTTTTGCTGTTGGAATCTGCTTGGTTTTACTGGCTTTGTGGGGTTTCCCTGCAGATTTCTGTTGGTTGATCGGTTTGGAAGCTGGTGGTGGAGACGACTGTTTTGATGTTTCTGTATGAGGGGTTGGTGGTTTCTTGGGGGCCTTTGGTGTACCGGTCTTTGATGCAGCAGTTTTCTCGATGGTGGTCTTGTCTGTTTTCTTCTTGGTGTTTTGGGGAGTTTGCAGGTTGGGTGTTGGAATGGCCTTCGTAGTGGTTGTGGTGGTAGATGTATCCGTAGCTGGTTCTCCTCCTGGTTTTGAGGTTGCTGGCGTGGCTGGTGGAGTTGGTGTGGAAGGGGCTCTGCCTCGGAAAAATTCGATGGAGTCTTCCTTTGACATCAATGTGGCATCCTGGGGCTTCAGCACATATGGTATCTTCGTCCCCCCAACTCTATCCCAGTTGCCTATTGTAGGGTGCTTGGCCGTCAGATGTTTAGTCATCTCATCTGCTTTCAGGGCTATCCGGTTGCAGTTCCCACATGCATAGGGTGCCTCTTGTCTCGGTAGATGGTTGGAGACCACATGTCGTGTCATCTGTTGCCTGTCTCCGTTGTACGTACATCGTGAGCAGCGCTGAATCGCTCCTCTCTTTGCATAGGCTCTCCTTGCCTTGTCGGACATTCTGGTTCTGCAAAGAGTAATAAAAATTGGTGTTATTCAAAGTCTCGATGTACATAACTACCAGCCACCAGATCAAGTGCCATGTTTCCCCCATGTCTACTGTAAGTTCCTTGCTTTCAGGATTTGGTTTAGTCTTTTCTTTGTTTTTGTTAATGCTTTGTCTGCCCATTTTAGAGTACATGTCCCTTCGTATGGTTTGAGTTTGTTGTGATGGATAACCCTTGTTTTGCCCGCTTCATCCATTTGGATAACGTAGTCGAGATCATTTATTTTGTGGATTACTACGTGCGGTCCGCTGTATGGGAGTGTTAGTTTTGCACTGATACCCTTCTCTCGTTTCTCATGATAGTACCACACATAATCTCCTGGTTTGTAGGTGTGTGCCAATGTTTTCCCATCGTAAGTTTTCTTTTGTCGCTTAGCTGCGATTTTGAGACGCTGGCGGGTGATATCATGAGCATGTTGTAACTTGTCACGAAGTTCATCGACGTATTCCCCATATGTGGTCAAGTTTTCTTGATCATCGGGACCAACGGAACCAAATATTACCTCAGCTGGGAGTCGTACTTCTCGACCAAGCATCAGCAAATTTGGAGTCAAGCCTGTGCCATCATGAGGGGTAGCTCTGTAAGCGGCAGCCAAACATCCCAAGTAAAGGTCCCAGCTTTCCTGATCATCCTTGATGTAAGACCTGATCATTCGTACCAGTGTGCGATTAAAGCGTTCCACCTTTCCATTACACTGGGGATGTCTAGGCGTCGTTCGAGTTTTCCGAATTTCAAGTAGTTTACAAAGTTCGGTAAATATGTCGCTTGTATAGTTCGATCCCTGATCACTGTGCAAGTCTAAAGGACAGCCATACCTACTAATGACTTCATTCAGAATGACTTGAGCACACGTCTCTGCTGTTTGATCCGGGATTGGAAATATCTCCACCCAATTAGTAAAATGGTCTGTTACAACTATGATGTACTTGTTCCCTCGTTCCGTCTCTGGGAAAGGCCCTAAAATATCCGTCGATAGCCTGTCCAGAGGGGCTCCGACTCTCATATCTCCAAAAGGTGCTCTGGGTGACTTCGTCGGGGCTTTGTTGGCTCCGCAAGTATCACAACGACGAACCCAGTTTTCTACATCCTCTCTAAGCTTCCACCAGTAAAATCTCTGTAGTGCCTTCTCACTAGTCTTTTTACGACCTAAGTGACCCGCAAGGATGGACCCGTGCATCTGACTGAGGACAAGGTCTCTCATACTTCTGGGAACCAGGAATTGCCAGTGACTGCCAGTAGCATCCTTGCGGAGAAATTTCCGGAAAAGTACTCCATCCATTACAGTGAGGTTGTCCCACGAATTCCAGTAATGTCTTGAGGCTGGACTCGATGCACATACGTCTGGTCCAGAGGGTCGTTGACCATCCTCAAATGACTTGAACACTGGTCCTATATCTGGGTCCTCTAGTTGCTTTTTCCTCAGTGTTGACATAGCATAACCCTGCATCCAGGGTGTCTCAGAAACTTTGCGATTTACCGCAGAAGGATCCAATCCTTTGTTCTGCGCGTCGAGGGAAGTTTCTGTAACATCGATATTACCAGCACATGGTTCAATGGTGTTCTCCTCGATCACTCCGACCTCTAGGTTCCGACATGACTGGCATTTGCCACTAGCCATGTGCCCAGTCTCAAGGTCTTTCAGGGTGACCATACCAAGGAACAACAGCACAAACCAACGGGCTGCCGCGAACACCCTATTCCTCAGCCTTCGTAAAAAGTTGTCAGTTCTGGGGTTTGCAGACGATTTATTGAGTGAGTTAACCCTCCGTAGCTCATCCTCGGCTTTGGGGCTCTCTACCAAATTACTCTGCATTTCCACGCCTCTTTTCTGACACTTCGTACAAGGACCACATTTCAAAGTTCCATCTTGAAATGTATCGTCATCAACAGGATTGGGATATCGAGACATAGCATCGGCATTCTGATGCCGATTTCCGGGTCTATGTTCGATATCAAAGTCAAAGGCTGAGAGAATTTCGATCCATCTCGCTATCCGATTCTTCGGTTCTTTAAGGCTAAATAACCACTTCAAGGCAGCGTGATCAGCTCTAATGAGGAACTTCCTTCCCAAAAGGTAATGGCGATAGTACTCTGCGAAGAACTTCACTGCTAGGAGCTCTTTGTCCGTTACACAGTAGTTCCGTTCAGCTTTGTTAAGGGTGCGGCTCGCATATGAAATGACACGCTCTCTGTCACCCTGAACTTGTGAGAGTACTGCCCCAATACTTATGTCACAGGCATCAGTATCCAAGATGAAGTAACATCCATCCTTGGGGTAACCCATGATATCTGCTCCTGTAAGTGCCGTCTTCAGGCTGTTGAATGCCTCTTCGCAGCTTGCTGTCCATTTGAAAGGAATATCTTTCTTTGTTAATTCGGTAAGTGGGTGTACTAACTTTGAGAAGTCTTTCACCCAGCGACGATAGTAGCTTCCTAGACCAAGTATACCCCTAACTTCTGTGACATTTCTTGGTGTAGGCCAGGCCACAATCTTCTCTATGTTAGTCTTATTTGGGCGGATTCCGTCTCCAGAGATAACATGTCCAAGGAATTCAACTTCCCTTTTCATCAGATGACATTTGGACGACTTCAACTTTAGCTTAGCTAGTCTGATCTTTGTTAGTACTTCCTTAAGTCTTTGTGTGTGCTGTTCAAATGTGTGCCCAAATATGACGACGTCGTCTAGGTACAAAAGACACGTGATCCATTGCAATCCTGACAGAGCTAGTTCTATGCATCTCTGGAATGTGGCTGGTGAATTGCAGAGTCCAAAAGGCATTTTTGTGCACTCGAATAATCCGTATTTAGTGACAAACGCTGTTTTAGGGATGTCTTCTGTCTTGACAGGCACTTGATTATAGGCAGAGATCAAATCAAGAGTTGAAAACCAAGTTGCTCCTTCAACTGCGTCAAGACAATCCTGGATTCTTGGTAGTGGGAATGCATCTTTCTTAGTTACTTGGTTGAGACGTCTGTAATCTATGCATGGGCGTATAGTACCACATTTCTTCCTCACCAAGACGATGGGTGAAGCCCAAGGTGAAGTTGAAGGTCGTATCGACCCTTGTTTCTGTAAGGTTTCCAGTGCCTTTTTATCCTCGCCAGCAAATGCCATGGGTAGTCTTCTGGGTGGCTGTTTTATGGGCTTGGCATCTCCGGTATCGATGGAGTGTTCCACTAAGTCTGTACACCCAATATCAAACTCATTCTTGGAAAATACATCTCCATACTCTGTCAGAAGTTCAGCTACGACATCATGTTTGGGAGTCTCCAATCTGTGTATGGTCTCCTTGTATAGGTCTATGAGGTGTTCCGGAACTCCCATTTTCACTCTACTCTTTGTCTGGGGTACCTCTGATACTCCACGGGTAATATCAGTATGTTGATTGATCAGTTGGATTCGACGGATTGCATGCATGTTACTTCCTTCTGATTCATTTTCGTTATCTAGCAGCGTTGTAATGTCCGAGTCCACAAATTCAGCATAACCGACACACGTGCTTTGTTTGATCACCCTAGACGTGGGGTATGGGTTGAACACCCTGATCTTGATATTTCGGCTATTCCCAATATCAACGAAGCACGGTGCGATGATAAGTGAATGTTTCTCTGTAAACTCGGGTGAACCTTCTATTAAGAGTTCCGTCCCAGCATCTTCTATACTAGTCTTGTTGACAACAGCATCCAATATGACTTCGCACATTCCCGGGATGTTTATATCATTTATAGCAGTTACCCTTTTCAATTTTGGTAATGGGATCTGTTTGAGGGGTATAACTGTCTTGTTTAAAACTATTTTCCCTTCACTTAGTAGTATGTCAGCTGGTCCATCCGGTCCCTTCTGTAGAATATCTGTTCCCAATAGGATTTCGTCCTCTATGTCTGCGATCACCAGTTCCCGTTTTAGTTTTAGTGTTCCAAGGGAAATATCGAAAATACCCTTGCCTGTATATTGTAGGACTCTCCCATCTGCACAGGATATTACACCTTTAACCGACTTACGTAATCCAGGTCGGAGAAAATCAGGAATCTGAGAAAACACCCGATTGGAAACAATAGTCCGTGTGGCACCTGTATCCACGGTATATGTTACATCCGTGCCATTCAGCATGCCTTGAATGTATACTCCATCATATTTAGGAATTTCTCGTCTGAGGGTATCTTTGAGCTTTCCATTAATAGGATGAGGTATACTTCCTGTAGAGACTCCGGACTGGCCATCTGAATAAGGGACCGTCCCTCGGCCTACTGAGCCGATCCCCTGGAGTTTGTTTGCTGATTCAAATTTTGTCGGTTATCTGCTTGATGTGAATCAATAGTTCTACCATAACTGGTGTATCCTGTCCTTGGGGTGAATTGCTGGTTTGTATTGTTGTTATTTTCCCGTGGCTGCATAGTTTTACTGAAACTGGTATATCCTGATCGAGGAATGAATGTCTGAGCTCTTGGATTCAGCTGTGCTCTGGGTATGTAGTTCTCACAATCTTTGGCAAAGTGATTTCCATTGCAAATGAAACAACCCGTGAATTGTGATCTGAGTGGTTCCGATCTTTTCCCATGAGTCCTATAAGGACTGGTCTGTCGTGGAAAATTTCTCTGGGTGAAATTGTCATGTGGGCGCTGTTCAATTTTCTCTACTCGTTCCGTCAGAGAACCCATCATTTCCTTTAGCTCAGCCTGTAATCCTTTAACCTGGCTGGCCATTTCCTCGGTATTTGAATACTTAACAGCATTGTTAAATTTCCTATTCCCGCCTTTCTGGGTATTAGATTTCCCACCATTACCAGGTGTGGTCTGTTTGATATGTGTATCCGACTGTACACAAACATCGTCAGTTGTAACTTGATCGTCCGTTCCATATTTTGCCGAGCGTGTGGGTCTCTTTATATTACCCCCGCTTCTTCGCTGGGTTTCCAAGAAGTTAACTACTTCATATACGGCTTCATCGATGTCTTTAGGTTCTTTCACGTATTCCACATGAAATCTGGCGTTCTCATCGTGAAGTCCATCGAGAAATCTCCGAAGTAGATCTTCAAGCCTGGTTGTATGATCCCGATTGGCGTATGCCTTGTCGTATAACCGCTTTAATTCTGCCGCATAATCCTCCACTTTCTCCCCGTTCTTCTGATTTCTGTTACTGAAGACTGCTCCAAAAGTTTTAGGGGTTTCCACTCTTCGATATCGGTGCCCTAATTCACTTACTAGTGAATCATACTTACCCCGTATTTCTCTGGAAAGTTGGCCATAAACGAACTCACCGGCCTTTCCCTGTAATCTTGGTAAAAGTTCCGCTAATTTCTCATCTTGAGACCAACCCCTAATTCTGGCCACGTCCCTGAATCTGTTGTGCCATACTTCCCATTTTTCCTCTCCTGTGAAAGAAGGAAGTTTTGCGCTTGATTGTCGGGGTAACCCAAGCCATCTGGTACGTTCCTTACTACTATGTGTAGTTTTACTGTCATCCGAGTCATTATCACTGCTGGAGCTAGTGTTATTCACAGGTGAACTAATCCTCTTCCTGCTTTCTGATCGCCGAATTTCCTTTGTACTTCTGTTGTGTCTTCTTATTTTATTTCTAGTAGCTGGTCTGTTAAGAGTATCCGACAACTCACCCTGACTGCAAACAGGGGGTATTGAATCTTGGGGTAAGTTATTAATACTGGAAATAGCCTCTGAGACTGCCCCTTTTATCATCGATGCAACATCTTGCATTGTTCCTCTCAGTATATCCCCGACAATGTCCGATACCTCTTTCCTTAAATTACCCCTAGACTTGTCAGCTTCCAGTGTATCTCCCATAGAATAACCGGCGCTTTTCTCTGCTGTCCCGTTTAAATTTGCTATATCGTGTACACCCTCTCTGGAGACTGGAGGCGCATGCATTCCAGTAGTTTCAGCTTCACTTGCTGTTTCCTCTTCGGTTGAAAAAGTGTCAGATTTAGTCCCCCTTCTACTCCGTCTGGGACCAGGTGTTTTAAAATGTTCTCCGGTTTCCATCCTTGTAATTCTTATTTCAGGCAATATGCAGATATGATGATTTTCCCGGGCTGGGTAAGTATCGCCGGATTCAGCTAGGGTATATTCTGAATCCCACTTCTCGGGCACCAAAATGTTACGGTCAACCGGGAATTCCTAAGACAACTTCGTTGCAGAAATACCCAGCTGATCGGTCAGGATGGCTGATTATTATTTCATAAAAATCGCCAATAGTCAGTTCTGACACCACCGGTTTTTAACCGGAATTCCACTTTGTACTGAATACTCTAATGTTGAATAACTGGATAAATGCAGTAATAAGTTGAATAACTTTTATTCGTATAATAAACTCTGTATTGGTTACATCAATAAATTCACTGCGATATCATTAAATTCATCGTACATGAATATCCAATAAACGTAAGCTCTCCTGATGTTCCGTATTCTGTTGTTATTCCGTTTAGATTCTGTGCTACTCCGTTTTCATGTCCTGAGTATATTTCTGGATCCTGTGTAATTTGTACATCATACCCCCGATCTCTGATGGAAGATCGTTAGTTACGTTGGTATTCCATAAAATTTCACCCCGTCCTTTATATCTGGTTACTTCCCGACTTGTAAGTTGTCTGTGTGATCTGTGTGTGTCCGTAATTCACGTCCGTACCCCGTCCTTTATATCTGGTTACTTCCCGACTTGTAAGTTGTCTGTGTGATCCGTGTGTGTCCGTAATTCACGTCCGTAATTCCTGTTTGACACCCTGGATTTTCTATTATGTTGATTTCAGGTAAGTATTGATACCATGGATATCACTGTATGCCGATATGCTGGATCCGTGTATTCGGTTACCCGTGTTACTGACAAGCTTACTCCGTGATTTATCCAGGGGTGCGTTTAATATGAATGAATGTGTTTTAGTGTTTCAGTGCTAACACTCTGACTTGGTCTGTCAATGAGTGAAAATTCTAATACTCTGCACATTCATTAAATGTAAGCTTGTGATTGTCCCTGTTATAATCGTGCCTGCATTAATCCTATAATCTCTCATATGTGCTGTTGATCATATGATCTGTGTATACGTGGCACTGTGATCCTGGGCTGGATATTAACAATGTATCAATATGACTGAACAATGACGTCTATATGGATTTCAAAGTTCGGTAGTATATTTTAGCCTATCGACTAGTAAATATACACCTCTACAATGTGTTCCATTGATCCAGTAAATTTTCTCGGGGTCCAGAAATTTATCTCGGGGTTCCAGAGATTTTCCTAGGGTAGATTTCCTGGGTATACGAGATCAGCAGGTTTTTCCTGTTTGGTTACAATAGTATGGATTACAAAGCTCCGGGATACATTTTAGCCTATCGACTAGTAAATGTACACCTTTGCAAAGTTTTCCATTTATCCAGTGATTTTTCTCGGGGTCCAGAAATTTATTTCGGGGTTCCAGATATTTTTCTCGGGGTAGATTTTCTGGGTATATGATATCAGCAGGTTTTTCCTGTTTGGTTACAATAGTATGGATTACAAAGCTCTGGGATACATTTTAGCCTATCGACTAGTAAATGTACACCTTTGCAATGTTTTCCATTTATCCAGTGAATTTTCTCGGGGTCCAGAAATTTATCTCGGGGTTCCAGATATTTTTCTATGGTAGTGCATGGATATAGACACTGACGGACTATCAGGTTATTCTGGCATACTCCTTGCTGTACTTGTTCCCTTTTTAATTACCTGATTGTAAAGGATTTCAGGGTTTGTTTTATCGTTGGATGTGCTCACAGGATATTTCAGTTCATCGACTGTGCATCTGACTCGGTTGGTACCAAGTGACGATTCTCTGTGCGACGACGTAATTTATACTTTCCCGCTCGTGCAACCGTAGCGCCCCCTATCGGAGTACAGGGCACTTCCATATCCTGGAAACCTCAGAAGAGCTTACCATCATTACTCATTAAACTGGAACTAATTGTTCTCAACCTTAGCTGAATAGGGTTCTCAATTATCAAAGCTAATTATTTCAATCAATTATAATTAATGATAATCCACGAAAAGTACTCTAAAATGAACTGAAAGTTGGTTCAGGAGTAGAGCCTCGATCTCGATCTTTTCGTCAACATGGCGATCATCGAAGAAATCTTTCGTCAGAAATTGTGCATAAATGTTAATTTAATAAACATCAATGAAAACCATGTTACGACAACAGCTGGGCGAGCGACTAGAATGATCAATTAACCATTACAGTAAGTGTCAACGTGGATAGAGACGTATTCATCTTTAGAACAAGTAAAATTGGTTGCTATCAGAACTCTGTCAAATTACAACAACAACAAGAAGTACGGCATCATTATGAACTAGAACAAGTATTTAATGAATGCAAAAACATATGAATCAGAATCTTTCGCGAGAAGGTTTACACATCAAAAAATATATATATATATACCCCCCCGACTTGACTCGTCACAATATACAGGACACGAGCCGCGGTGACCGCTTTATTTTACGACAAATGTGTACCAATATAACACTTCTCTGCATGACGTCTTTCAGTAGAGATTCTTTTTATCGGGAAGCAACTTTAGAAGATCTTTTTAGTCGGGTGAAAGAAGATTTTATCTCCGGTTATTCGACAGAAATCGGTTTGTTGCATCAGTTCTAATGTGTGTATAGTATGTTTCAATGTGTTGGATTACTAAGTTATTAACTTGAATACTTAAAATTTTGTTTGATCGTCGCCATATAGCTGAAATATTGCTGAACACGACGTTAAATCTTAATTCTCTCTCTCTATCTGTCCAGTAATTGCAATCCCATCACTGCCATTCATATACCTTACGACACCATTTCTCACAAGGATTGGATTAAATGTAATCGATTGAAATTATAAATTGATCGAGGGTAACCGAATATCTGTTCGGAACTAATGAAATGGGGAAATCATAAATTTGGTGAAGATTCAATGAATATATCCGGGATGAATGTCCTGTATACAATCAATTTCAATGTCTTCCATACTCACCACTCTCCAGATATGTGGAATATGCCAGAATCTAGAGGCTATTTCTCTTTTTGAAGTACCGTAATTGTATCAGATGATATTTTAAGGTATGGTGGCTACTTTTTGACTTGTTATGAGGTCAAATATCGAGTATCTATTCGACCTGTGTGAAATCGTTCCACCTGGATGAATACCGTTATACCTCGACCATTTTAGTCCCACGAGACTCCCTTCCATGAGTAGGGACTCTAGAGTAAGCAGTATAGCCATCCTCCTACTTTAGAACAATACCTTCAGTGATAGTACCAGTGTGTCGTTTGGTGAAGAATATGCGTGTATTGTGGTTTGAAGGTATGAGATTGGTTGGCATTATTATGTACATTATCAGCTGTCTTTTATGTCGCTTAACCAAGCTGTCATAGAGAATGCGCTGCAGCTAACCGTGTTATACGACTCTCTAAGGGCGAGTCTAAACCCATTCGAGCCCTACCACGATTTATCCAGAGGTCATCCCCCCGCCCCCTCCCCCGAAGTCTACTTTAGCTAAATACCTTCTGTGATATTACCCGTGTGTTGTTTGTGGAAGAATATGTTTGTATTATGGTACGAAGGTAAGAGATTGGTTGGCGCTACTATGTCTAACACGTTATGTACTTGGTTGGGTCTTACGGGCTATAGTCTGTTGGCGGCATTTCAAAAATAGTGATTTCACTCGTAAAAGTTTTAGTCCGATAATAAGCAAAAACGCCAATTAGGAAGACTCTTGCGATTTTGTAGCAGCCCAGCACACACATTACCTTTTTCAGCGTCACCTCGCCCTTATTTCATCGATAGCACCTGACGAAGTCATGATGATGTCACGGGTATGCTCAAATTCACGCCTTCATTGTAAGGTTTTCATTAGTCGAAGTCCCAATACATCTAACCCCTACCATTCGCGAGCTGTCGGCTATTGTCTATTTTGATGTCGTCACTTCCCGTTGACCTACTTCATTCGCGAAAACACTCCTATTCTATTCTTATTCTTCGGGAAATCCCGTTCATTTCAATTTCGTCACTCTAACTTCATCCGGGGTCATAGGGGTCAAAGGTCAAATGCGGCGGTCCACGTCCTCCCATGTTAAAGGGATATGCGGTTCTGCCGCGAATACAGCTACAATATCGTAAGAGCAAGCATATTAATTGCATGTATATCAAAGTTATTATCTGTATATGACCATGAAACGTGTTATCTAACTCAAGAAGCAGTTCACACACTAATAGTTCTGTTGAGAGATTGCATGACGTAATGCGGGCCTCGCTTTGGACTTTGGCGTTTAAAGATGGCGTTGACTTAACCCAGAGTCACTTTGGTCACCCATGCGGGTAGACACGACTCCCTTTGAGAATGTACCCTGATGCGGAAGTCACCTAATTTTTAGTGGCTTTTTAGAATTGCAAAATATACCATGCTATCTATATTTAGCGTCCTCCATCGCGCCGGTTCCGCTGTATCTGCGATGTCTATGTCCGCAATCACGTGAGTAGTATAGTAAACCCTTTTCGAGAGCGGTTTTCCAGGGAGGTAACTCTTGGTTCCCTTTTTTCCAGGTTAAAGGTATAGGGAACTCCCCGTCATCTCCCCAAAGAGACCGAAAGCTACCTCCAACACAGGAGAGTTCCAATCTAGGGGGCGCCACCAGCTCAAGGTCACTATAGTTCCGGCAACCTTTGTATTTCTCCGCGGTCTGGTGGTGATGCGGTCGCGGGAAAAAGCTTCCGCGGAGAAAAAGTAGTCCCCAGACTTCAAATACGCTGCATGGTCCGATTGGGTCGAGTGAGGTATCAAAGTGAAGCATTCGTGAAGGGGCATCCAGTCATGGGTGGGTGCATGTAAAATTAGGATTTTTTCCCGAAACTATAAAAAGTGGAACACGGACTTTACCCCTAAAATAGGGGAAAACACCTATCAACCTTAGTCAAAAGGGCTAATATCGGTCCCCGGGCTTATTGGGACCTGCCTATCAAGTCAATGGGGTGGGTGCATGTAAAATTAGGATTTTTTCCCGAAAATATAAAAAGTGGAATACGGACTTTACCCCTAAAATAGGGGAAAACCCCTATCAACCCTAGCCAAAAGGGCTAATATCGGTCCCCGGGCTTACTGGGACCTGCCTATCAAGTCAATGGGGTGGGTGCATGTAAAATTAGGATTTTTCCCCGAAACTATAAAAAGCGGAACACGGACTTTACCCCTACAATAGGGGTCTGTATTATACAATATAAGGGAAAATGCCTGTATGGGGTATGGGGATGGTCAATTTTTTCGTGGGCTTTACTATGGCTTGTGGGGTCGCGTTTTTCTCGTCTCGCCAAGAAAATGACAATGGGAAGGGTCCCGGAGCGAATCGGTGAAATTTTTGGGAAAAGTCACCGAGGTCTGTATATAGCCCCATAGGCTGGCCATGGGGGTATAGGTCCAACCTGGAAATTCACACACGTTCATTGTGATATGGGTTGCTTGGATTTGTTTTTCACGTCTCGTCATTTAGAACACGATGGGAAGGGTCCCGGAGCGAAACGGTGAAATTTTTGGAAAAAGCCACCGAGGCCTGGGTAGGCCCATAGGCCTATACTGCATGGCTATGGGTGTATAGGTCCATACGGGGTGGACGTTTTGGGATCTAGGTGGGCCACTAATGGCCCGATGGGGTCGAGTGAGGTATCAATGTGAAGCCTATGTGAGGGGGCAACCGATGGGATGGATGTGGTGTAGGAATATCGTCATTCTGCGCATGCGCAATAGGCAAAGTGTATGGAAATAGACGTTTTGGGATCTAGGGGATCCACTAGTGGGCCGATTGGATCGAATGAGGTATCAATGTGAAGCCTATGTGAGGGATTGAAATATCGTCACTCTGCGCATGCGCAGTGGACAAAGGGTATGGAAATAGACGTTTTGGGGTCTAGGTGGGCCACTAGAAATGGAAATAGACGTTTTGGGGTCTAGGTGGGCCACTAGTGGGCCGATGGGATCGAGTGAGGTATCCATGTGAAGCCTATGTGAGGGGGCTAGACTAGGGTGTCGTTTCCATTCTGCTGCGCATGTCACGTGGGTTGTGACGTCACTTCCGGGTTTCACCTCCAAACCCAGAAGAGTTCCAATGTTCTCTAAGACGTCCGGATGTTCAACCTCCGGGGTTTTTCCCGGCCCGAGCCGGCCCGCCCCGGCCGCAGCGCGCGCGCGCGGGGGTGATCTGATGCCGCAGCGCGCGCGGGTTATCCGGCAGTGCGTGGGTGAATCCGCAGCGCGCGCGCGCATGAAGACCCTCATACATACCCCAATGCAGGCGCAGACGTGATGTGCCCGGATGATAGACACGGACGTCGCTGAGAAAAACACATACAACACGTCACATACAGTCGCCCCCCTCAAGACCCTCATATATACCACGATGACGGACGTTACCGAAAAGACACGGAGGTTACCGAAAAGACACGGACTTTACCGAAAAGACACGGACTTTACCGAAAAGACACGAAGGTGAACGACATTGTGGAAAAACACCACAGACAGGTTAGTACATGCATTCCTATGATGTTCACAGGTTACGCCCATTCACGAAGGGCCGTCACAGGGCGTAGTAGAAAAAAGCGCATTTCTAACCTTATTGACCTTATGGCGCAAGCGGGTATAACAAGTGCCCATGACTCACACGGTGTATAAAACCCTACCCAACAGGTACACTATAAAGCCACCTCTCTAACCGTTCGCTTTTCATTCCCCACCATGGCAGCGAGCGGAACAGAGCTTGCGTTATTCCAACTGACGTCCGACGTCACCCTGGTCGTCCATGACGATTACCTGGAGCTGGTCCAAGACGCACCGCAGAAGGTGAAGATTTTGTTATCGCTATCAGGCTGGACTCTATTGACACGATTGTTACAGGGAAAAGACCCCGAAAGGGATTTCATGCACGTGGAAGTCGGCGTGCACCGACGTCCTGCTGGAGAGGATTCCCTTTTTCCCCGGTTGGAACAGCGTGGTGGTCCCCATATCACACTCTGTCCACACTTATGGATGGCACAGAAAGATGTACTCCCCGAGGTGGATGACTTACTACACCCCGAGGTGAAAGAAGGGACTGTGGCTACCCGGAGGCTTACACCTGGCTGCACCCTATTGTTGTACCCCAAACGAGTGGACCTCATCGATAGCGGACTTAGGTGTTGGTGTACGCCTGAACCCAAAGCGCACGTCTCTTTGTCACCGGAAGGATGGACTACCTTGAAACGGGTGTTGTTGGGTAACCTGCACAATGATAGCATTCACCTGTGTGACGACGTCTATATTTTCTGCGGTCCCTTTTTCGCTCGACTCCTCTGTCTGAACGACGGTGGTTTTACCCTGGATCCCGATCTATGGACGGCTTTGGAACAAGTAGTCCCCATTGTCGATAAGGTACTATCTCTATAGGAGCCACATAACCAATCAGAATAGTACGTATCACTGACTACACCCGTAGAGCTACATCTAGGCGCGCATGTGTGACATGGTCTATAAAACACGTCCCTCTGGATCCCACACCTTCATTTCTACGGTTGCAGAGCCATGACGGAGATCCAGCCCTATGCGACTCGCATTTTACAGCATGCCACCGTGGTTAATTCACTCACGGGTTACCGAGCAGTGGTCCGGTCCATGTTTGCAAATGGCGACGACAACGAGGGGCGACGCCAGATCCTGAACGAGTTCACAGAAGCGGTCCTCGACAGAGTGCACTCGATGGAGAGGTGTGCCATCACTCACCACTACTGGACTATGACAGCCAGCCTTGATGCTCGGGCTATGGACCATGAGCGCTCACGCCGGAACCAGCGACGGCTGGTTGGCCTCACAATAGTCTGTGCCCTATTGACCCTGGCGCTGTGGCATTGACAGTGGGACCTCACCATAAATACGAGGGTCAGACAGTGTGTGTGTCATTCACCGTTCGTCATTGGATCAAGCATGTCACCAGTCCTACGAGCCATCCTTCCCCTTACACCCCGGGTGGGGTTACACGTCTATAAAGATAAAATCACCCTCGTGGAAGACCGTGGAGATGTTTACTGGTCGCGCGCTGAGACCGTATCGAATACGGTTACGCTACAACGTGACGGCTGGACCAAATTTAAACGGGTGTTGAGCGGCGAGCTCGACGGAGACCTCATCCACATAGACAATGCCATCTACGTACACCGTGGACCCTTCTTCCCACGCCTGGGCCGCTACCAAGACCCTACGCGAGGCTTCACCCTAGACCCCGATCTGTGGACAGCCTTCGAGAAAGTGGTGCCTATCGTGGACCAGCTGTTTACACCGGACGAGCGGTTATGCCGGTGCTAGGGGCCGTGTGGTCATATCACCCAAGTTTCCACATGAACAGGTACAATAAAAGCGTACCTGAGATACAACACATATCATGAATCGTTAGATTCTTGGTATGTGCTTTAGAATAGGTTTACCAGAAGACTATTCTGTGAAGTCATGTGACGCAGTCAGTATGTCGGCACCTCTTCCCACTTCCCTTATATGTGTTGTAATCAGACGAGTTGGAGTGGGCTCGTGCCCTGAGAGAAGCAGCGACAGAACCCAATGAACAAATGTCTAGCCATGAACCAGACGACGATGCCATTGATTACCCGGCTAGACTCAGTCAGCCCAGTGACATGACCACCCAATCCTTTGATCTCACGGGGTTCTCCCTATAAATACGAGAGACAGTCAAATCTGGTACCATTCACGTACTGACCATGACGGAGCATATAATACTGCCGTATCTCAGCTTGACCCCCGAGGTTTTCCTGCACGTGTATGCGGATAAAGTCGATATCATGGAGGAGGTGGGAGACATCTGTGATGCGGACCCTACACAACCGTGCCCGGGCCACATTCGTCTGTCCCGGGAGGGCTGGACCAAATTCAAACGGGTGTTGTCTGGTGAACTGGACGGCGACCTCATCCACTTGTGTCACGATGTGTACATCCGACGCGGCCCTTTCTTTGCTGAATTGGCTCGGCTAGATGGGGGTACAGTGCAGTTTACCCTTCACCCTGATCTATGGTCTGCATTGGAAGATGCCATGGTAGATGTGGATCAAGTGCTTATCAAGCGGTCATCAGACGAGTTGGACTGGTCATTTACCATGGACACTGTGGAAGCCAACGAAGAAAATCAGAAACTCCGGCCCAAGATATACCCGTTATAAATAAACGATAGAGCCAGGGTCCATCATCAGTTGTCACCATGAAGCGCTGAGAGAAGGTGTTGGATAACTTATACTACAGTCCCGACAGTCCGGCGGCCTATAGTGCATTGTCAGCTCTCTATCGAGCGGCCAAACCCCAGGGGATACAACGTGCCCAAGTCCGAGATTGGTTAAGAAAACAAGACACCTATACCTTACATCGATCTGTCCGTCGCCATTTCTACGGAACCGGGTCATCGTGGGAGGAATAGATGCCCAGTGGCAAGCGGATTTGGTCGATATGAGCGCCTTTGCCAAACACAACGATGGGAATCGGTATATCTTGACGTGCATCGATATCCTATCCAAGTATGCGTGGGTGGTACCCATCCGGACGAAAACCGGGGCGAATCTCATAGCGGCGTTCAATGACATCTTCAAGACCGGGCGCAAACCTTTGTATTTGCAAACCGACGAAGGCACGGAATTCCTCAACAGACCGTTCCAACAGTTTCTGAAAGCCCAGAAGGTGTTTTTCTTCCATACGTACAACGAGACCAAGGCTTCCGTGGTGGAAAGGTTCAACAGGACATTCAAAGGCCGCATGTATAAATATTTCACCTATAAGAATACAAGGCGGTACATCGATGTTCTCCGGAAACTTGTGAGGGGTTACAATCGAGCCTATCATCGGAGTATAGAGAGAGCCCCCATTACCGTGACCCAACGCAATGAAGCCCAAGTCCGGCGTGTCTTGTACCCCAGGCCATCGCAGCGAACGACGAAGGCGGTGTACAAGGTCGGGGACCCTGTACGAATCAGTAAAGTCAAGGGCAAGTTCGAGAAAAGTTACTTGCCCAACTGGAGCGATGAGCACTTCCTGATTAAACGGCACCTACCCCGACAGCAGCGAGTCTATGAACTGGAAGATCTTCAAGGGGAACCGTTGCTAGGGACGTTTTACGAGACGGAATTACAGTCTGTCGTAAAAACACAGCAAGACTACTACACGGTGGAGCAGATTTTGAAAACGGAACGTCGACGTGGCAAACTGTTTCATTTCGTCAAATGGCAAGGCTGGCCCAGTTCCTTCAATTCCTGGGTCGCTGCCAACCAGGTGAAACGACTATAAAGCCAGACACCGCTACCGTCATCCTTCATTCCACGTTCGACCACGGTGCTATGGACAAACAGCAGCTGCCTCTGAACACAGCGTCTCCCAAAACGCGCAAAGCGCAAGTGGGCTTTGTGGTGATAGTGCTAACCCTGCTGAGTGTGTTGTACGGAGGTGTGTTTTACGGCGTAGCCTATGTCAGCACGCTACTTAACCAACTGAGAACACCAGCCATCAGTGAAACCAGTCTACAGAGAGCACCAGTCAACCCCGTATCGAGCCCAGTCACCACCACACCCCGTGTACAAGCCACGTCGAGCTCCACACCAAGCTCCACACCTACACCAAGTACACCAAGTACGTCTGAAGACCCACCGGATTTCATCCCTCACAGTGAACAGACAACGACGACCGACGTTGTACCCACCACCATCATCACTCGCAGTGAACAGACAACGACGACCGACGTTGTACCCACCACCACCACTCCAGTTCACTCGTACGAAATTTACAAGAGCGGGTTACCACGACAGCGGATACACCTCGAACCATGGACCCTCGGTGGCAGCATCCCTTCACTTGCGTCATCGCAGGACCGACGGGCTCCGGCAAAACGCACTTCGTCCGGAAGCTCCTTCAACACGCCGACAGCATGATCACCCCACCCATTGCCCGAGTCGTGTGGTGTTACGGAGAATGGCAGGAAGCGTATGCAGCAATGCCCCACATCACGTTCGTGGAAGGCCTACCTAACCTGGCCGATTTGGAACCCGACACCTTGGTGGTTCTGGATGATCTCATGGCGGAGACGGATGCGCGGGTCACCCAACTCTTTACCAAAGGCAGCCACCATCGACGGCTCAGCATCATCTACATTGTGCAGAATCTGTGCAGTAAAAACAAAGAACATCGGAACATCAGCTTAAATGCCCACTACCTGGTGGTCTTCAAAAACCCGAGAGATACCACTCAACTGCTGCACCTGGCGAGACAGATGTATCCCGGCCGCACACCGTTTGCGTTGAAAGCCTTCAAAGATGCGACAACCCCTCAGCACGGGTATATGCTCTTCGACCTCAAGCAAGCCACCCCCGACCACCTTCGACTACGGACCGGCATCTTTCCCGGAGAGGCCCACCACGTGTACATGCGAAAATAATGTAAACACACCCATAGTGGCTCCCCCAGCTGGAGTGTGTGTTTGATGATGGGATAATAAAAAGAATGAATACCACAGCATGGTTGAATTTGTCTCTGTTCTCTGAGGCGGATAAAAAGGGCAGAGTTGTGGGTTCTGGCATTAGTTGTACATGATGTCTGCGCGAGTACGGAAGCACGCCCCGACGCTCCGTGTATTGAAGACGGCCCCACCCGAGTTGGTCCGAACCATTGTATGCGGTGCGGACCCTGACCTTGTACGCTGTCTGTGCGAGATCGGGTACAACCTGTTAAAAAGCAACGTACTACTGACTCCGGCTCAGAAAACCAAGTTGGTCAAGCATAAGACAGGTCTCCGAACCCTAGTCCAGAAGCGGGTCCCTCAAACACAAAAGAAAAAGGTGTTACAGAAAGGCGGCTTTCTCGGGGCCATCTTAGCACCGTTGGCCGCTTCCGTGTTGGGTCCAGTATTGGGTGGACTCTTCGGCCGACAATGAACCACACGAAAAAAATGGTCCTCGTCGAACCACGATTCCTTCAAAACCTCCAATCGTCCTACCCTGTCCCACCTACGCTGAAGACCATAAACACCCTCGATGGAGAGATGCAACAGATCTTACAGAGACCGGGGTTAAGCGACAGTGAGAAAGTACAACGGTATAATGAGACGCTTCAACGGTACATGACGTTCATGGACCAATACAAAACTCTCTCTATCCCACCACCACCACCACCACCACGTGACACACCGCCGACCTCAGCGCCGCTCCAACAGCCGCCATTACCAGGGGTACCACCCACAACCCCACAGTGGGTGGAAGACGAAGTCCTGAAGAGTGTACCTGCATCGTTCAAGAAACAAGCTGGCCTGGTATTACAACGGATGAAACAGAATCCTAACATGACTTGGAATGATAAAGGCGAACTACTGGTACAGAATCAGGTGGTCCCCGGGACCCACATGACGGATTTAGTGAATGACCTGATGCGTAAACGCAGGTCGCACACGGATCCTCGAGGATGGGAGGTCTTCGCTCAAGGCTTGAAAGACATGCATGTACCACAGGAATTGGTTGGGAACCCCCACCGCTGGGCCTTTATGCAGCGAACCCAGCAATCGCCGAGTGGCCCACTACCTTCTTGGGAATTCGAATGGGAACCGGAGTCACCCCCCAAAACTCCACCATCACAACGGGCACCTTCTTTTCAGACCTTTAAAAAACCATCCTTGATCAGGACACCCCACATCTCCAGAGCCGTGACACGTAGCAAGTCAACGCGACGAACACGACGCTGGACACAACCGCCCACGGCCTGGAACACCTATTAAAACCAACAGCAGCAGCAGGACAGCTCAGTCGCCATGTTTTACCTCACCCTACCCAGTAACAGTTCGCTGGATGTGTTTCCTGACAACACCGTGGCCATGTACGTCACCCAGTTACCGCAACCGTTGCATTTACCTGGACGATGGGAATGTGGCCTCGTGGATATCCAATACCCTTACTCGTGGTGCAACGTGCGAGCCAATGAAGTGTGGTACGAGGTGACCTACGAAGGCAAAAACACCCGACTCACCCTCCCCGAAGGCCAATACGATACCCCCAAGGAGTTCATGGGTGGGCTGACAAGACTGTTGCATTATAAGGCTCTACGGGAGGTTATGAATACTTCAAAACCCATCAAATCCTTTCCATTCAAGAATCACGTGGACTTCGATTACAACGCACACAACGACAAGGCACAGCTTATCGTCTCCGCCAACGCGAGTGTCGTACTGAGTCCTATCCTACAGCAAATGCTGGGCTTTGATCTACAGACGTTCGCTGGTCCCACCGCCCACCAAGCCGAGATCCCGATGGATATGAAGTCGGGTATGTACGGACTCTACGTCTACTCGGACGTGGTGGACAACCACATCGTGGGCGATATCAACACACCTCTGTTACGGGTGGTCCCCATTAAAAAGACGTATGGAGATCAAGTCACCCACAGTTTCACCCACATGCTCTACCTGCCCGTACGACAAACCGACATCAACACGATCACGGTGGATATAAGAGATGACACGGGACGACCGGTGGCATTCGAACGAGGGAAAGTGGTGCTGACACTTCATTTTCGACAAGCACGTGCTCCCCACTTTGCATAATGAAAGTACCTTACGAGTGCGATGCACGCAGCTATATGGACTATTATGCCCAACAGGCCGGGGGTGGCTTTCCAGTCTTTAGCGGTGCACGCATGCAACGAGGACATGGACTGGGGAACATACTCGGCAGCATCGTCAAAACGTTCCTGCCCTTGGTGACGCGTGGGGTGAAAGCAATCGGCAAACAAGCGGAACGCAGTGGACTGGCAGTGGCCGGTGATGTCTTGGGGGGTACGGCACCCAAAGAATCCTTGAAACGGCGGGCCAAAGAAGCGGGAGGCGTCTTGGTGGCCAAAGCACAACGCACCGTAGGGAATAAAAGAGCTGCCCCGCCGAGACCACGCACCAGTCGACGACCGACGCAGGGACGACGCACATCGAAGACCCAGGATATCTTTTCTTAAACATGTCCTTGATCCACGCCGAGTCCTGTCCCTCCACCAACAGTGAATTTGATTTGTGGACCGTGCCGCCCACACAGACCAGTGCCGAACAAGGATTATGGGTGGAGCATCTCCCGCTCTCCAGCATCAACGAAACAGGGCCCATCGAGTTCACCATCAGCAATGCGGATACGGCCTATGTGGATTTAGCCCATACATACTTGTATGTGAAAGCCAAGGTGGTCAATGGGGATGGCTCCAGAATCATCCAAGCTGCAACGGTGGGCCCGACGAATCTCTGGCTGCACTCGATGTTTCAACAGGTGGATATTTTTCTCAGCGACAAACTCATCAGTGACTCGACCAACACGTACCCCTATCGAGCCTACATCGAGACACTGTTGTCGTATGGCCGAGAGGCTAACAAATCTCAGCTGACAGCCGCCTTATTCTACCAGGACACACCCGAGCACATGGACACGGTGGACAATGTGGGATATAACAAACGGAAGGCTTTCACTGCGAACGGTGCCTCGGTGGATCTCATGGGTCGACTACACGCAGACATATTCATGCAAGACCGGTACCTCTTGAACAAGATCCCCACTCATACGGGCGCCTCCGACCTTCGCCTTGATGGTCACTAACGTAGATGGGCATGCAGCTGACTATAAGATTGTTATCCAAGACGCAGTCCTGTATGTCCGAAAAGTGAAACCGAATCCAGCCGTTCAATTGGGACACATGAAAGTCTTGGAAACAAAACCAGCCCAGTACCCTATCCGACGTATACAAACCAAAGTGTTCTCTGTCCCTGCTGGAAATATGGGCGCCAACAAAGAAAACCTGTTCCTGGGGGAACTACCCAAGCGATTGATCCTGGCCTGTGTGGGAAATACCAGTTTCAGCGGAGCCTATCCAGAGAATCCGTTTGACTTTAAACATTTCGGCATCAATTTTGGTGGCCCTGCATGTGGATGGACAACAGGTCCCAGCCACGGCCTTAACACCGAACTTTGGGCGCAGGAATTTCATTCGAGCCTATCAGAGCTTGTTTACAGCCATCGGTAAAATCAACCAGGACGAAGGAAATTTGATCAGTCGGGAGGACTACGCGAACGGATACACGTTGTTCTGTTTCGATCTGACCCCCACCTTAAAGAACGACCATCAGCTGGCCCTGGCCAAGCAAGGCAATTTACGGTTGGAAATCCACTTTGCACGAGCCCTCGGGACCACCGTCAATGTGATCTGCTACGCCGAGTTTGACAACATCATTCAAGTGGACATGGCGCGCAACGTCCTGTGTGACTTTTCCACCTAACATGGATACAGACCAGATAACCACCGTGCTGGAGAATGACCCAGGGACACGTATGGTCTTTCAAGGGGTGTTCGCCCGAGATGTGTTCCCATTAGACCGTGTGTATCCTGCTGCATACGTTCTCAACACGGACCCGATGGATCGGCCCGGTGAACATTGGGTGGCCGTGTACTTGACAGAACAGCAGGGCGAATACTTTGACCCGTACGGCCTGCCACCCCTCCATCCCGATTTAACAGACTTCATGGATCAAGGCACAGAGACGTGGTGTTGGAACAGTCAAACGTTGCAAAGCCTGACCAGTAGCGTATGCGGACAATATTGCTTGATTTACCTGTACCATCGATGCCGGGGAAGACCCTTATCTACCATCGTACAGATGTTTGACGAGTACCCCAAGGCCGAGGACCGCGATGTACTCGTATATGACTGGGCCGCCCATCATTTCAATGTACAAACCCCCTGTTCTGCGCTTAAGTTTACAAGCCCCCTGTTCTGGGCTTCAGTTCTTTCAATGTACAAGCCCCCTGTTCTGGGCTTCAGTTTTCACGTGGTTGTTCTCACGTTGTTGTTGTTCACTGAATAAAAAACAAAATGAGATCTCACCAAAAAACCCTGTCTTGTGTGTTTTCTATATGAGCATAATGCATGAAACTGGCTTTGAACACCGTATTAGCCAATCAGTGGCCTAGAATAGAGCCAAAGGTAACCCATCCATGTCCAGAAAACATTACCCGGGTGTACAAGAACCCGGATGTAGGCGCGGACGTAGGCGAAAGCATCCCAGTACCCGGATGTAGGCGCAGACGTGAGCGAAATTCTAGTACCCGTCCATTGGTTCTTTTATCGATCGCTCATTGGCTCTTTTTCTCGACCGCTGATTGGTCCAAATGGAACTGCCCATCCTTCCCAGGTTAATTTACAATCTCCTTTTGGGGTTCAAGCTCTGTATATCGATGCCGCAACATTGTCTCCGAACGTTGCCGAAAGGGAGACCTTGGACCTTTTGACCTGGATGTGACCTTTGACCTTTTGACCCGACATTCATCCGCGCACTGCCGGTGATGACGCGCGCGCGGGCGCGTGCGGCCGGAAAACCCGCGCGCGCGCGCGCTGCGGCCGGGGCGGGCCGGGCCGGGCCGGGCCGGGAAAAACCCCGGAGGTTGAACATCCGGACGTCTACGAGAACATTGGAACTCTTCTGGGTTTGGAGGTGAAACCCGGAAGTGACGTCACACCCCACGTGACATGCGCAGCAGAATGGAAACGACACCCTAGTCTAGCCCCCTCACATAGGCTTCACATGGATACCTCATTCGATCCCATCGGCCCACTAGTGGCCCACCTAGACCCCAAAACGTCTATTTCCATACCCTTTGTCCACTGCGCATGCGCAGAGTGACGATATTTCAACCCCGCACTCACCCCATCAGATGCCCCCTCACATAGGCTTCACATTGATACCTCATTCGATCCAATCGGCCCACTAGTGGCTCCCCTAGATCCCAAAACGTCTATTTCCATACACTTTGTCTATTGCGCATGCGCAGAATGACGATATTCCTACCCCACATCCATCCCATCGGTTGCCCCCTCACACAGGTTTCACATTGATACTTCACTCGACCCCATCGGGCCATTAGTGGCCCACCTAGATCCCGAAACGTCCACCCCGTATGGACCTATACACCCATAGCCATGCAGTATAGGCCTATGGGCCTACCCAGGCCTCGGTGACTTTTTCCAAAAATTTCACCGTTTCGCTCCGGAAACAAATTTGATATTTTGCCACCAGGTGGCGCCACACCTGTAAGTAGATGTGAGCGAAAGGCAATCAAACGCAACATCTCCTGGCATGGCACATGCATGCTAAATTTGAGGCGATTCCGATGAGCAGTTCTCAAATTAATGGCCGAAAACAAATTTTGATTTTTCCACCAGGTGTCGCTACCTGTAGGCAGAAGCAGGCGAAATACAATCCCAAGGGACATCTCATGGCATGGTATTTGCATACCAAATTGGAGAAGAACCCGATGAGCGAAATCGAATTTAGATTTTGAGACGAGGTGGTGCCACCTGTAGGTGCAAGTGGGCGAAACGCAATCCCAAGCGACATTTTATGTCATGGTATATTCATACCAAATTTAAGAAGAATCTGATGAGCAGTTCTCAAGTTATTACCTGGAAACAAATTTGGTATTTTGCCACCAGGTGGCGCCACCTGTATGTACAAGTGAGCAAGGCAATCAGACGCAACATCTCCTGGCATGGTACATGCATGCTAAATTTAAGGAGATTCCGATGAGCAGTTCTCAAGTTAATGGCCGAAAACAAATTTTGATTTTTACACTAGGTGGAGTCACCTGTAGGCGCAAGTGGGCGAAACACAATCACAAGTGACATCTTATGTCATGGTATTACCCGGAAACAAACTGGAGATTTTGCCACCAGGTGGCGCCACCTGTAAGTGCAAGTGAGTGAAAGGCAATCCGATGCAACATCGCATGCATGGTACATGCATGCTAAATTTGAGAAAAATCCGATGAGCATGCAGTCCTGAAGTTAGCGGCCGAAAACAAATTTCGGATTTTGTCACCAGGTGGCGTCACCTGTAAGCAGAAGTTGATGAAACACAATCCCAAGCAACATCTCATGGCAAGGTACAATGTATGTGCATGCCTAATTTGGGAAGAATTCGATGAGCAGTTCTCAAATTATTGCCAGGAAACCGAATTTAGAAGTTGCCACCAGTTGGCGCCACCTGTATGCGCAAGTGGGCGAAATTCAATTCCAACCGACATTTTAAAGCGTTTCAAAGTTATCGCTTGGAGCACAAAAGAACGCAAAGAAACCTGGTGACGCCATCTACATGCACATCTTTCTGAAACGCAATACCAGTCAACATCTTGTCACAAGGGATGCATATGCCAAATATCGAAGAAATTCGACAAAGCATTTGGAAGTTATCGCTTTTGAAGAATTTGAATGGACAACCACGAACATCCACGGACATGCACAGAAGATTGGAACAAGACCCAGTGGCGCCACCTTCAGGTGGATCTTGCTGAAACGCAATACCAATCCACGCCTGGTCACAAGGAATAAATATGCCAACTTTCAGAGGAATCCGACAAAGCATTTGGAAGTTATCGCCTGTGAAGAATTTGAACAGACATCCACAGACACGAAGGGAGCAAGACCCATTTTAAAATATTGTACATATGTATAAAATGGTCAGTTATCCTGGATCTCAGCAGCTCAAAATAGTCTACCGGCTAAGTAGATAGTGCAAAATGAAAGAAGCCCAGTAGCTGATCATCTGAAGGCATGGGTCAGTAAGCAGACATGGTCTTCTTTGTTCTCCCAGTAGTGTGCAACAGTCATTCTGCTGTACCTGTCATTTTGGTTGATTAAGTGTCAAATTCTTTAAAGAATTAAAGTATTATTTTGAGATAAACACTGCTATGGCAATATTCTTGGTGTCAAAAAAGGGTTATTCATTAATTACAACACATACAAGGGAAGTGGGAAGAGGTGCCGACATACTGACAGAGCCACATGACTTCACGGTATAGTCTTCTGGTTAACCTTTACTAAAGCACATACCAAGAATCTAACGATTAGTGATATGTGTTTTATCTCAGGTACGCTTTTATTGTACCTGTTCATGTGGCAACTTGGATGACATGACCACATGGCCCCTGGCACCGGCATAAGCGATATTAGATACAAATCTAGAGAGCTGTGATGGAAATGCTCTGACAACTCGTAGATTGGTAATTGGTGAGCTGTTAGACCGAATGCAATCAGATTAAAAAGGCCTTTTCATACTGAAGATCTTCGTAAGCTGAACAAATTATGTAAATTTATCAAAAAATGTATGATAATCTGCAAGTATTAATGAATGGTATGTATATTTATGTGGTCGCCGTATTATATGTACAAGGTTGTACCTCTCGTACCAAGAGTGAAATAAATGATGAAGATGATGCGGATGATGATGATGATGACGATGGTGATGCTGATTGATGATGATGATGATGATCATGAAGACGATAAAGCCCATTT
>JAVTVY010016853.1:0-63516 GCA_036873755.1 Hanleya hanleyi | reverse complement strand
AATGCACATATTTGAAAAGACAATATATAAAAATATGGTTTCTATATCAGTGATGTTGAGGTTGGATTAAAAGAAACTATATTATAAAACTTGAAATAAAGATTACATTTCTTTTTCAAAGTAAGCATATACAACGCATAGTTAGGGACAATTGACCGTGCAATTTGGACCACGGAACTTCTTGGTGTAACTTTGTGTCATGATACGTGAATTATATAGTTGGAGTAGAGGTATCATTTACAGTATGAATGGGACACCAGCCTTGTGGGTGAACCCTCCCATTTGTATGCAAATACAAGAATATAATGACAAATGTTTTCAATCATACATGTGTAATGCTACATAATAATGTGCACTGGTAAACCTGGGACACCACAAACTCAGTTTTAATTAATATAATAAGTTAAATGTGTGGACACAAATATGGTTCATGTAAAAGCTTTAAGCTAAATCATATGATGTGGAATAGAATGATTTGATAGCAAAATTGAAGGGAATTTTGTCCATCATTTAAGGCGACATGAAATTCAAAACTGATAAGAGGTTCAATACTGCGGGATTCCCCCGCCGGGTTATTTAATATTGTACTTCTGAAACAAAATAATGTCATCAAACTACATGTATTACTATAAGTAATTACTATAAAGTATATATTGTAGGTCATTTGTTGTGTGTGTGTATATACAATGTACACTACATCCCATACCTAATAGTAGGTTACTTTCACATATAAGAGATATAAAATTTGAAATATGAGGGTATGGGGTCGGGCAATGCATTGAATAAGTGTAGAATGATGTAAGCTCCCAGAATATATGAGGGTATATGAGAGATAGAGGGTGTGGCTCTATGCCCCCTGGGGTGAGGACATGCTCTCGGGGGTAGTGGATGGGTTGAATAAGTGTAGATGGCGGATGGGTTGAATAAGTGTATGATGATGTAAGCTACTTGAATACATGATGGTATGTGGTCAGGCGAAGCTTAGTTTAAGAGATATAGGGTGGGGTTCAGTACCCCAGGGGTGGGGATATGCTCCCTGGGGTAGTGGATGGGTTGAATGAGTGTAGCATGATCTAAGCTCTCCGAATATACAAGAGTATGGGGTGGGCGAAGCTTAGTTTAAGAGATAGAGGGTAGGGCTCGGTGCCCCAGGGGTGGGGACATGCTCCCCGAGGGTAGTGGATAGGTTGAGTAAGTGTAGCATGATCTAAGCTCCCATACTATATCAGGGTATGGGGTCGGGCGAAGCTTAGTTTAAGAGATAGAGGGTGGGGCTCGGTGCCCCAGGGGTGGGGACATGCTCCCCGAGGGTAGTGGATAAGTTGAATAAGTGTAGCATGATCTAAGCTCCCAGACTATATATGGGTATGGGTCGGGCGAAGCTTAGTTTAAGAGATAGAGGGTGGGGCTCGGTGCCCCAGGGGTGGGGACATGCTCCCCGAGGGTAGTGGATAAATTGAATAAGTGTAGCATGATCTAAGCTCCCAGACTATATATGGGTATGGGATCGAGCGAAGCTTAGTTTAAGAGATGGAGAGTGGGGCTCGGTGCCCCAGGGGTCGGACATGCTCCCCGAGGGTAGTGGATGGGTTCAAAAAGTGTATCCAGATGTAAGAATTTGAAATAGATGACAGTTCGGGGGGTCGGGATGGTCTTAGTTCAGGAGACATAGTTGAAGCCGAGATGCTGTGGACAGAAATTTTCTAAGTCCAACACTTTAACATTTACTTGGTCCTGGGGTCCCAGGGGTGGGGACATGCTCCCCCAGGGTAGTGGATGGGTTCAGTATGTGTAGCCCGATGCAAGCATCTGAAATATGAGGGTTCGGCGGTCGGGCAGGCCTTAGGATCAAACTTTAACATGTACTTGGTCCTGAGGGAAAAATTTCTAAGTCCAAAACTTTAACATTTACTTGGTCCTGCAGATAGACAGATAGACAGACGGACATCATTGAGGCACCTATATCGAGCTTTCCGCAGCTAAAGCTACGGGCTCGATAAAAATGCGCTAGATTTACTGGGCTAAATGAACGAAAGACAAACTTTGCGACTCTACCGCGTGACCACGTTTTCAGTGACAAGAACTGAACGAATGCATGAACACATGGCTACTCTGGCTCGTAATGTTTTTTAGTCTATACGTTGTAAGTCTGTTAACGTTGAAAATAAACACGCCGATCAATTCCCCCCCGCCGTTCGTCTTCGGTGATAACCGATGCTGCAAATCTCCGTTTACAGGCCGCCTTGATGAGGGCTGCACGCTTCTCGTCAGGCCATGGATTATCAGTGCAATTGCCCTTGCTTGACTACTGCTTTACATCTGAATTCCAGGGACAGACACCTGATCCACATTTACAAAATAGACAGCAATTCAATCACATGTTTGCTAATTCAAATCAAAAGTCATTTAAAAAATTGTTTGATTCGATAAATCCAAGAGAAACTGAAAAATCCAATCATGATCGTATACCGGTAGTATTTTTTATTTATTTTTTGATCCGACTTAGATGTAATACGGCCGTATAAACATTATGCAGCTGACAGCGTGAACAGTGCACAATACGTTTCCTGGGCAAACCGTAAATCCCACCCATTTCGTTCCACCGAAAAAAATGATCTCGCCAAACCATGCACTGATTTACTTTCCTTGCCGTGAATTTCAACAACTGTCTCTTAGCCATCGGACATGTATCTATCTGTAAACGTGCCTTTAACACTGACCAACTAACTGTAAAATGTAATTCCTGAATCAAGAATCGTCTGTGAAACTGTCGCAATCGCGTTGCGTGTCACAACCTGTAACCATCTCGGTCATCTATACGCGGTATGGCTTATGGATGGCGAAGTGTACGCAAATGTGCGTGTCATTGTTTGAATTTCTCAGTTGAAGAATTTCCGTACGCCTGCATCGATCAGTCGTGTTTCGCGGTTCGAAAGACAGTTTGTTGAACAACACATCAAACAGTATACAATTCAATTCAATTCAATTCTTTATTGGCACTAACACAATTCACATTGGTTATGGCCGAGAAACCATATCAAACACACAATAGTTCAGTGTACTACAAGAAATAGTAATACAAAGTGAAAACATGAGTAACAAGATACCTAACAGCCAGTGCTATTACCTGGAAGGACTTCTCCTGTTAAAACTCTCAGAAATAAATTTTGCGAAGAGTTTGGTGGTCTTAAATGTGTCACATTGTAGAAGTTTAGTGAATACCTTTTGGATATGATACATAGAGTTCGGAACATCGATGGATAAATCCCGGAATAGGGAATGTCTGAGATCTGCATTGTTGGAGCAGCACATTACAAAATGAATTTCATCTCCAACAGAGCCCACACAGTACTGGCAAGTACGCAATTCTCTTGGAATAATTGGTTTTTGGTATCTGCCAGATTCGATTTCTAATGTGTGATTGCTTATTCGAAGTTTTGTAATAAGCACACGTTCTGGCTTAGGCAAATTATATGTCAGGTACTTTTCAAGACGATACTCCCACTTGAGTGTAGCATAAGTATCCAATTTATGATTAGATGGACTAAACATCATATTATGCCAGTCCTGTGTAAACTCATCAACTATTCGCCTAGCAAATGTTCTGTGAAAATTACCCATATCTAAGAAAGATTGTTGGCACCACATGTTGTAAAAACCATGTACTGATAATATTTTTCTCATTTTGCTGCAATAATTAAGAGAATCAGTCTTCGCAGACTTAAGGTTATGCAGATAAGCTTGTTTCACAAGCCTGGAGCTTGGCAGCTTTACTAGGCGACACCAGTATTTGACGGCATTAACCTTGGCCAATACTGCCAAAGGAAGTCTGCCTAATTCTGCCCGTACAGCAGAGTTACAAGCCTTTCTATTGACACCAAGCGTAAACTTGCAAAACTTGGTATGAACTTTCTCAATAGGAGATGATTCCGGTACGTCATCTATCCCCCACATTTCTGAGTTATATAACAGAATTGGTTTTACGACGGAGTCAAAGATCTTTGTACTAAGACCAGGTCTCGGATCATCGCCCATAAGTTGGCACATTTTATAGAATGCCTTCAAGCTCCTGCCTTTCAAATTTTCCATGGCTTTGAACCATTTGCCATTGGAGCTAAATAATGTACCAAGATACAAGTACTGTTGTACGATTTCGATAATATCATTTCCAATATTTACATGGAAATGAGGCGATCGACCAGACTTAGAAAAACATATCGCCTTTGTCTTTTGGTAATTGATCTCCAACTGCCATTGTGAGCAGTATGCATTGAATTTTTCTAATGCCTTATTGAGGCCTTCTGGTGAAAGGCTTGTGATCACAAGGTCATCTGCATATAACAGGCAAGATAAAAAGACGTTACCCATGGCTACTGGATCACAGTCTGCTCCAAATATATCAGGAATATCATCCACAAAAATATTAAATAAAGTAGGGCTCAAATTATTGCCCTGCAGCACTCCTTGATGAGAGGTGAAACTGTCAGTAAGACCATCATTTAGTCTGACACGTGAAGAAGGCTCAGAGTACATAGATTTCAGAATACTGTACATATGTCCAGTTACTTTAGCTTTTAATAGTTTATACTTTAAACCATTCCTCCATACTGTGTCAAAAGCCTTACGTAGGTCAAGAAAACATGCATAAACCCTTTGATTCTCACTAATATTTGAATCTATCACAGATTTCAAAATAAATACATTGTCAGCCCCCCTATGATCCTTACGAAATCCACATTGGGAGTCGTTTGGTTTGCCAAGGTCTTCCAAGTGAGTTTGCAATCTGTTATTCAAAACAGAACAAAATAATTTAGAAAAACAACTACTTATAGCTATTCCGCGATAATTATTTGGGTCTTTAATAGTACCGGATTTATGCAGAGGTACGAGGAGAGATGATTTCCAGCATTCCGGAAAACACCCTGAGGTCAACAGTTTATTGAATAGTGTTTGTAGATGTGGAAGTAAAGACACCTTTGCGTGTTTAAACATATCATTTGAGATCATATCCTCACCTGCTGATTTTCCACTTTTCAATTTTGATAAAGCACAAGAAATTTCATCAACACTGAAGGGTTGGTTCAGAAAACTTGAATGACAGGGTTGCATTTCAAGGAAAGCTTGTTTAAGATTAAGATCGCTTTCAAATTCTTCATCAAATGATGGATTACACTTTTTTTCTGTGATATTGCGGAAATGACTGTACCAGACACCGGCATGTATATGGCCAGTAGAATTAACTTCCTTTCGTTCTCTCAACTTAAGGAGCTTCCAGTAATGTTTAGGATCGCCACTTTCACACTGTAGCAGTTCATTAATAATTGATTGTCGGTAATAAAAACGCTTACTCTTGAGAAGTTTAGAGTACTGCTTTCTCAGTTTGTAGAATTGAGTACGCACAACCCTATTTAAAGGATATCTATCAAAAGCTTTAGATGCCCTGCGAAGTTGTAATAATAAGGTTTTACATGAATTATCATACCACGA
This sequence comes from Hanleya hanleyi, assembly GCA_036873755.1. Taxonomy (NCBI): domain Eukaryota; kingdom Metazoa; phylum Mollusca; class Polyplacophora; order Lepidopleurida; family Hanleyidae; genus Hanleya; species Hanleya hanleyi. Next base: position 58,029 of record JAVTVY010016853.1, on the reverse strand, counting down.
TTTATTTGTATGATGAGATGGCTTCTTCCTACCTGCTCTTCTCGAAGGAATTATTGCCAAGTGTTGGGAGGCTACTTCAGTGATAATTTTAGTAAAGTTCTGCACGATGGACGTCGCAGAGGCCTGACAAGAAACGGCCATACTCGCAACGTCAGCCAGTTGTGACTGAATGTCAGCTGAATGTATTGTTTTACAGAAAGCTTCGTCATTGTCAGAAGACCACACAAATTTAGCTGGTAAGGGATGTAATGTTGCAGAAAGGGGTTTTAGTTTGAATGCATTTCTAGTTCTAAGGGATGCAGAAATGAGTCACAGTGGTCTGACAATGTTTCATGTAAAGGGTTAACCTTGAACAGAGTAATATCTGAAAGCAAACATTTGCTTACTATTCCATAATCAACAACACTAGCCCCATTGTATGTGTAACAGGTAAATTTCCCCATAAAATCTCCCAAAACTCTGCCATTAAGAATCCTCATACCTGTGGATACACATAATTCAGCTAAATGATTGCCATAAATATTAGAGTGGTAATCTGATGATATTCTACTACAACAAAGATCTTGATCATAATCATCAGGTAAACAGTACGAGATGAGGTCACTAGGCGCACAATCATCTTGAATACAATCAGTAGTTTTGGCAGGAAGTCTAGCATTCAAGTCCCCTAATAAAATTACATTACCTAATTTAGAGAAGGATATAATATCTTTCTCCAGAAGTGTAAATGCTTCGCTGGAATCATAGTTAGTATTCAGATAAATTGAAGAGTTGTGCGGACTTATATACACAATACCTAAGTAAATATTATCACTCAGGTTAAACATGTTTTTATCCAATTTGCACCAAAGACAATACTTTGTAGCATATGTACATTTCACTTCTTCAATACCAGAGTCAAGTTCTGTTTTATAAAATAGACCTATGCCACCATAATCTCTATTCGCTTTAGTTGAAGTTCTACCTCTATTGTGGGGAATAAACATATAACCATCAACAACAGGAACAACAGAATCATCTAACCAAGTCTCAACCAGACCAAAAATATCAAACGATCGAACAATGTTAACGAAGTCGGGATCAACAGTTTTATCATTGTATTTGGTAATAAGCCCATGAATGTTCCAACAGGCCAGATTTAGAACAGAGTTCAACGCATTAGGGCGTGGTTTGTGCCGTAGAGAGGCGCGAATGGGGGCCATAACGCTTTAGAGTAATGATAAGGATAAGCTGTAGGTTGCTGCTGCTGCATGGGGAACATATTGTAGAAACTGGTTTGATCCGTAGGATAATTCTGTACACCCGGTTGCATAGGTGGAGACAATGGACCCTGTTGTGTGTTTCCCAATGAGAAAGTAGGTACTGATGAACCATAATCAGCAAAGGAATGCTGATTGTTTGTAGGCCGAGTGGGCTGGGTGGGTGCTACATAGCCCATAGGGCCATACTCTCTAACACCCAGTGGACCATACTCTCTTGCGCCAGGTGGACTGTACTCTCTGTTGGAGGATGAACCAGTCTGTTGGGATGGGGACCATTTTCTCTGCTGATAGGAGTTAAAGCCACGTTTCAACACAGACTGCCTTGCCTGCTTGGACTGAGGATTGCCAGTTCTCAGACCCATCACAGTTTTGAGATTAATGACGAGGCGGCCAACCCCTCTAGCGGTCAGGTGAAACTCATCCTTGAAGTTGACAGGATTTCCAGTAATTCCCTCATTGTCACAGAAGAATAACTTGGGATCAGCCGCACATCTTTCCTGAAGTAGACAGTTCAAAGCCTGAACCCTGTGGCGTAGGTTACCGGTATGGCTACTGGTATTTTCCACTATACCAGACACAACAATTTGTGCATTGGGAAATTTCCACTTTACTTCATTGATTAAGTGATCAAATTTGGAGCTACAATCACCTACATGAGCATTTGAGTGCTCCGCCTTCAGATCATTGATCCCTACATTCAGGATGACCCATTTGGGGTTGCTGTTTGGTTCTGGTGAATGAGGTCTCAGAGTACCTGCTAGCTGTTTTATATCGCTAGTAGCACCAGCTTTGTAGATTCTCTGGACAACACGGTTGTGTAGAAATTTGGATGAGTTGATGTCCCTGATAACAGAATCGCCGATCAAAATAGTATCACAGACAGAGTCCAGTTCTGAAATCGCTTTGTGACCGATGTTAGACCAGTCAGCTGGTTGACTTTCAGCAGTGAAGGGTTGAGTTTCAGGTTTCTCAATACCTGCTTTTACAGCCTCAGCATAGCCCAGTTGACCATCCGTACGTGATGATCCTGGTTGGGGCTCACATGTAGATTGGACTGGTTTTATAGATCCGGGAGTAGACCTTCCGGTCTGACCAACAGTGCTAGATTTAGCTACAGGATTAGGTTCCTTTATCTCAGGATCAGACTGGTCACGTGACTGAGAGGTGACAATCATATGTACATTTTCACCATGTTTGTCCAGTTGTTTTGTAAGTCTATCCATACACTCATGTAGTCGTTTTTCTGTGTCACGCTGACGATCAGCACTTTCGTGAAGTTTCTCATTCTGTTTACGCAATACCTGATTCTCGGACTGCACTGTGTTCAACTTTAAGCGTAAACTGCCACACTCATTGGACAGAGTTTTGTTTTCAATCTGAATGTCACTCTCCTCACCTTTATGAATGGATGACAGGAGCTTTTCCAATGCTTTGTACTGGGCTTTTAAGTTTTTCAGTTCATCGTTGGCTGCCTGAAGTAATCTTCTGTTATTCTTCTCAACTTCATCTAGCCGACTGTTCTGTTTACTGACCACTGATTCTAGCCGACTGAATGCCTCCTGCATGTTTGACTCACTTCGTTCACAGTCTGCTTTACGAACAGCCTGTGCTTTACGTAGGAGATTAGTTTTTACACCTGGCGACACCTGTGGAGATCCACTATTTGACGAAGACGGAGAGGAGTGTGAAGATGTTTTAACTGCAGGTTCAGGTGAAGAGGGTTGAATAACAATTTGAGCTTCGGTCACGTCATTCGAATCGACTGTGTGACTGCAGTTTCGAGCTGAGATAGGTATGGTGGAAGGACTAATCATCACCTGTCTGATGGCAGGTAGATCTGTGTCATGCCAATGTTGAATGTTGTCAGGAGGACCCTGAACAGTGATAGTGCCCGACGTGAAATAAAAATAAACACTCACATATTTTGAGTCCAGGTTATCAGCCCCTCTGTTGGAGAGCTGAATTCTCCTGCCATTTTGGGCAGCAGAGTCATTGAGAGTTTGTCCATCTTGGTCTTCATGATAATATTTTGTGGCTTCATGCCACTTGCGGATTCTGTCTGGACAAGAATTAATAACAAGACAGCTAGGGACCTTGGTTTCGTTACCCTGATCATCGTAAGTTGTGCGATAGTTTATTGTAGCTCGTTCAGACATGTCAGAGATAGAGTCCGTTTTTCCGGATTTCACAACGCCAGTTTTAGGTCGTGCTTTTCGGCCTGTCTTCTTCTTCGGTGGTGTTATCACATCCTCATCGAGTGAATTGAAAAAATCCTCATAGCAGCCACCACTTAGAAGATCATCATTCGAGGCAACAACACTCGCTGGACGTGCCGACAAGGTATCCATGGTCAGCTCTAGTCAGTAGTGTCAACAATAAAAATCACGTGGACAAAATATGTTATACAGTGCTCAGTTTCCGACACCTATGTGCGTAAGTTCAACGTTGTACTCTCATTTGAGCGAGCTACGATTCTATTTACAGTTCCCGATCACGCAGCACACAGTTCCCAAGATATATGAACACACTACTGCATGACTCTAGAAAGCTACACACAGCAAACAGAAAAAAAGTTCACATACAAGAGTCGCCGATCTCGACGCAAGCGGCCATGTCCGTTGCGAGTTATACATGTACGTTTCACCATTTCTGCAATCTTCGATGTCAAATATTGCCGAAGGTAATGTTCCAACCTGACTCTGTCTTTCTTCTCTCTTTCTTGCTTTGTTTATCCTGATATATCGTCTATATGGGGTGGATAGCAATTTTCAGGATTCTTCCCTTGTTGTATAAGAGACTTCCGCGGACCCCCCCCCCCCTTTCACCATCTATGCACCACATGGATGGCCCTACGAGAGCGTCTACCCAATTCTATGCCGTAACCAGCGGTCAAATCACCGGCCTGTTCACCGATTGGGAACACTGCAAATCCTTCGTCGTGGGGATAAAAGGGGGAAAATGCAAAAAAGCTAAGTCCTATAACGAAGCCAGAAACTTAATGGTGAACGCGGGTTTTGATTCATTCAGTGTATATACCGGTGACGGACAGTGCGTAGACAATGTCATTTGGGAAAAAGAACATAAAATACTTCCACTACAGCAAGTTGAATTACAACAACAACAACACGTTGAGAACTCCCCACGTGACAGAGTCAACATTACCGGTTCCTTTATGAAAGGGGTGCAGAGATCTCCGAGTAGCAATTGCAACAATTGCAATGACAGTGATGATGAAATGATGATAGAATGCAATGTTTGTGACAGTTGGGTGCACTATCGATGCACAGACCTACCTGCTTATGAGCTTAACAAGTACATTAGCAATAAATCCAAGAAATTTAAGTGCGAAGCCTGCTCAACGAAAAATCAAGACCTGATTGATTACCTTACAGAGCAACATGCCACATCATTGAAAGAAGTGATGAACCCTCCGACCGGTGACCAAGAGAAAGGGAAAGTGGACGCAACCACCCTCCGCCAAACAGAGTCGACATTAGAGCCTTTACGTGAGGCCATAGTAAATCTCTCAGAAATTTGTTCGCGTATTTATCAGGATGTGCATGACCTCAGAGCGAATCAGTCTGAAACAAACTCGAAAGTGATGGAGAGCTTTGCTGAAATATCACGTCTTATTAAACACGAGTCTGCCTTCACACAGGCAAAAGTGGATGATATTAACCTCAGACTACAGGAAACTCTCAAGACTTCAAACAAGAATGGAAAGCAGGTCGAGGGTATACAATCTACGTTGGAGCGACTACAGGATAAGTATGATTTCTCATCGGACTATTTGAAGAGTGATCTGTCTAAAACTCAAAACTCAATCGATAGCGTACATACGGCTGTACAATCCAAGAGACTTTACGTCAACCATTCACGAAGTGAAAAAGAAATTCCCCACAACCAAGATCTTGGTATCCAAACTTACTCCAGTGGGAGACAAGAAATTAAACATTCAAATAGTGATGTTCAATTCTTTGGTGGAAGAAAACCTTATGTATGAGGCAGACCTCCACATCATCGATCATGAGAATATGTCTTCCAGGGGTGCCCATGGTGACAATCTGTTCTCGGCTGACATGTTGCATCTTTCTGAGCAAGGAATGAAGGTCCTAGCTGCAAACTTTATCTCAGCAGTACGTGCAGTAACCTCTAGTCAAGCCCCATACACAATGCATAGTGGAAAATATGGGAGACAACGAAGATATGACACTGCAACAAGTGACTTCCAAAAAACGCGAAACATCCAGAAATTTGGAAGAAATAATCGCCCATCTCGTCCGAATATAGGTGACCTTTTTGGGGCTTTTGCTTCCATTAATAAGAAGGGGCAAAGTGTAGTAGATTATTTTGTGGCCAGCAATAATTTGTTATCCTCCGTCTTATATATGACGGTGCATCCTTTATTGTGCATTTCGGATCATAAACCCATTTCTTTATGTCTTAAGACTGGGTTATGCTGGTATGATCAGTTGTGTGACCTGCACCATGAGAATTAGTTATCCCCCTTGCCTAGGAAATTCATTTGGGATGGTGAGAAAGAGAACATTTTTAAAACTAATTTCATCGCAAGTACTCAACCGTTTTCTGAGGCTATTACATCAGAGCTAAGCAAGGCAGGCAGGGATATCAATAAATGGGTGGAACTGTTCTCCAATCTCATGTTGGAAGCTGCAAACAATAGTTTCGAGAAAATAAGCTCCATTTCTAATAGAAAAAAACAAGAGGCGCAACTTTAATAAGCCCTGGTTTGATAAAGAATGTAAAAGACTACACAGAGAAATGAATAAATTAAATAAGGCTTTTAATAGGGACAATCTGAATATACATATTAAGGACGCCTTTTTCCAGAAAAAGAAAGAATACAAAACTACTACTAGAAAGGCTAGAAGAAATTATAGACAGAACATTATCGACGAATTAGACAAAGCCTCATCATCTGACTGCAAAACGACGTGGAAACTCGTCAAGAAATTAAAACAAGAAAGTATAAATAAAACTGAGATTTCCCGAATCGATATGCACAGATGGTATAACCACTTTAAAACGTTACATTCTCAGGTATCGCCGACTGATTCGGCACAGCACTCCATCAAAGAAGGGTGTGCCGAGGTGTTACCACTCCTATCAGGATGTACTAAATAAGAAGATTACAGAAAAAGAGGCGTCAGATGCCATTAAGCAACTGAAAACTAATAAATCTTGTGGGGGTGACAGTATTAGCAATGAGAGACTCCCGCGGATTTCCCCCCCCCACCCCGCCTTCACCATCTATGAACCACAGGGATGGCCCGGATGTAAGATGGCGGACAAGGTTGATTGGCGCCCTCATCTGTGAACTTTTCATCTTTTTGGATTGAGTGTTGGCACAAATTGTTACTCATAACACGTCTATAACATTCGTGAAGTATCCGTTAGTTGAACTAGGATGTCTACGAGAGCGTCTACCCAATTCTATGCCGTAACCAGCGGTCAAATCGCCGGCCTGTTCACCGATTGGGAACACTGCAAATCCTTCGTCGTGGGGATAAAAGGGGGAAAATGCAAAAAAGCTAAGTCCTATAACGAAGCCAGAAACTTAATGGTGAACGCGGGTTTTGATTCATTCAGTGTATATACCGGTGACGGACAGTGCGTAGACAATGTCATTTGGGAAAAAGAACATAAAATACTTCCACTACAGCAAGTTGAATTACAACAACAACAACAACAACACGTTGAGAACTCCCCACGTGACAGAGTCAACATTACCGGTTCCTTTATGAAAGGGGTGCAGAGATCTCCGAGTAGCAATTGCAACAATTGCAATGACAGTGATGATGAAATGATGATAGAATGCAATGTTTGTGACAGTTGGGTGCACTATCGATGCACAGACCTACCTGCTTATGAGCTAAACAAGTACATTAGCAATAAATCCAAGAAATTTAAGTGCGAAGCCTGCTCAACGAAAAATCAAGACCTGATTGATTACCTTACAGAACAACATGCCACATCATTGAAAGAAGTGATGAACCCTCCGACCGGTGACCAAGAGGAAGGGAAAGTGGACGCAACCACCCTCCGCCAAACAGAGTCGACATTAGAGCCTTTACGTGAGGCCATATTAAATCTCTCAGAAATTTGTTCGCGTATTTATCAGGATGTGCATGACCTCAGAGCGAATCAGTCTGAAACAAACTCGAAAGTGATGGAGAGCTTTGCTGAAATATCACGTCTTATTAAACACGAATCTGCCTTCACACAGGCAAAAGTGGATGATATTAACCTCAGACTACAGGAAACCCTCAAGACTTCAAACAAGAATGGAAAGCAGGTCGAGGGTATACAATCTACGATGGAGCGACTACAGGATAAGTATGATTCCTCAACGAACTATTTGAAGAGTGATCTGTCTAAAACTCAAAACTCAATCGATAGCGTACATACGGCTGTACAATCCATTCTGAAAGTCAATCAGACATTCCAACAGCAAAATTTAGAATTTCCCCCGCTGAACAGCACCAGTGACACAACAACTCGACCAAACACGGTAGCTGACGAGTTCAAATTTCCAAAAAATCCAGTTAAGTCCTTTGCCAAGGGTTTAACATCTCCAAATTTCCACACACTCAACCAGTTTGCAGTACTAGGACAGGCAAAAAGCCAAGAAGACACTGAAGTAAAATCCATTGATAAGGTACATGAAGCTGTTTCCGGGTCACTCTATGACCTCGAGAAAAACGACTGAAAATAGTCCAACGCAGCATCCTCTCAGTAGTATCCCCAAAACACGGTACCAGAATTTCAGCAACCGGAAACTCGGCCCAAATCGACTGATCGTCATAAATTAGTGATAGCTGGCAGTTCAATCACTAAGCTGTTGAACCCAACTTTGATGGACAGAAGTGTGAATTCTACAGTCATAAAAGTAAAGGCCTCAACAGTACAAGATGTCCTTCCCTCGCTGAACGAGGTTGATTTTCAAGACGGTGATACGTTATTGATTCATACCGGTATTAATAATCTGAGTGAGGCAGCAGAACCTGATGTACATACACTTCAGATCAGCTTAAACTTCCAATTAGTGAACAGTGTTTACGCGCCGTTAGCGCGCCAACGTGCTGGCCTAATCACCATGACTTATTACACCCCCCCCATAATGTGACCGTTGCCGCCACGTGCCGGTAGAATATAGTCCGGTCAAACCACTGAACCATTGTGAGCATGTCGGCGGTAAACAAAGGCTCCCCGCTGGCAGATTGCGCGCTAACAGCCTTCGGCGCTTAACACTGAATTGTTTTCAAAGAGTTCCCCTCTAGCGGTGTACGGCAAGAACACAATCTATTCTACAGTTTAAATTACTGGCTAAGTAATTAAACAAATATATAGAATATTTGACTTCAATAAGAATGCTGTAAATGATTATCTATTATTTTTTGTTTGCGCTCCAAGGAAACTCGGCCGTCTTCCACTCTGCCATTTCATTTCTTTTCAAATGAGACACAGACGCGCATTTTGTTGGACGAAAGCGGGATATCGCTTTACCCCGTCCGAGAGAGAATGCACTGTTATGTTTATATTCTCCACTTGTTTACGCCAAACTTAACGAGATTATTAATCTTTACAGTTGTTTTCTTGCTGACAATATAACATCCGTTATACTGTTCGACAGGAAGTATACATTAACACATTTGAAATGTTGGTTTTGATGTCGGGGATGCACCATCTATTCTACAGTTTAAATTACTGGCTAAGTAATTAAAAAAATATTCCTACGAAGTAGGCTACAGATCGCAAATTGTCCGGTAATGAGTGAGTGAGTCAGTCCATCCGAATCCTTTCGTCGGCAAAATAAGGAGAACCGTTGACATTAGAACCTTGATTTTTGGCATGAACGTGCATTAGGGCATTGTTACCAGCAAGTTCTTATCTGAAATAATTCTGATTAAAATTAGATTTATAATTAACACTTCAGTATATTGTTATATATATGTAAGCTGTAGCCTGTAACGTGTAGGCTATCCTGTTTCACATCCAAACAATGTATGTCATCATTGCCAAGAAAACTGTGGTCCGTTTTGCTCCAGCGTTTTATCGCATTTAATGAGTAGGCCTATCAGTTACACTCCGGCTAAAAATACCCTACTGCATATACCCTCAAAAATTCAGCGCTGTTTGCACAACGAAGCTGAGGTGGTTTAACGTTATCATAAAGAAAATCAACGATCAACTGCCATAGAATATAATGTGAAACAAGGAAACCGGAATAGTACATTCATCAGATTGCCGATACCCAAAATGTGTTGTCTCATATATCTAAATAACAACGTGATGTAGAGACGCTATTTATTCGTCTTTGTACCGGTTATGCTCAGGAAAATCACATAGAATCATTATTATCTTGTGCATAAAAGGTGTTGGTCTCGAGTTGAATTACCGTAAACTACATAAATGCTACCTTTCTATACTATAGTACTATATATAAAAAATTGGTGTATTGTTGGGAAAATAATGTGATTTAAAAAGTTGTTTTGATCCTGGACAAGGGCACTAAAAACCACTAAAGAGATGTAGATGTATTTTCACACGTAAAGCTTGAAATCTAGTGAACTTATATTATTCAATCTGTTTCCTTAAAAAAAAAATGTAAAACTAAATCGGTGATCGTTATTTATTTTGGAACGAAGGCGCATTAGGAGACTGTTACCAACAAGTTCTGAGCTGACCTATTTTTGATGGAAATTTCTGGTGATTTATGATGAAAATCAGTGCCCATCTTAATATAGGCAGGATTTCAACTGGGGGTGGGGATTTCCAAGAGTTCAGTTCGTGTTCGAGTCCTAATGCCTACTGTACTTCGTAGGTCCTGTGACGTTAGTCACACTGCTCATGTATAGAATATTTGACTTCAATTAATGCTGTAAATGATTATCTATTATTTTTTGTTTGTGCTCCAAGGAAACTCGGCCGTCTTGTGAACATTCGGTTGAGACTACGAATAATCTTCATTACCAAAAGTTTCCCCAAAGATAAATATATTATCAGAATTCATAAAACGTTGGTGTGTGCAAATTGCGAAGGCCGCCTCCTCTTTCAGAACGGTCAGTAAAACGGTTGAACGTAACATTTCAAATGAATACAGCTTCGTATAAATTCAGACACGCGGGCGAGTCGAGGTCATAATCGGGGCAACATGCAGTGCTCGGTCAGACTAGTTGTCTCTTTGGCTTGTCTTGTTACAACCGCCTAACCAAAATATACACAGAAACTCAAAATATCAATTAGCCCCTTACAGAGAATGACAAATACTCCAATTGTATATGCTCTTTATTCGTTACCGCCCGACTGTTAAAGGTTGCACACGAAACTTCCGATGAGAAAATAAGAATTAACATTTATGGCCCACGCATTCATCGTTCCAGCTAAATAACAAAAAAGAAACAATAACAGAGATTTCTACATAAACAATAAGTTAATGCCATTTCATTTCTTTTCAAATGAGACACAGACGCGCATTTTGTTGGACGAAAGCGGGATATCGCTTTACCCCGTCAGAGAGAGAATGCACTGTTATGTTTATATTCTCCACTTGTTTACGCCAAACTTAACGAGATTATTAATCTTTACAGTGTTGTTTTCTTGCTGACAATATAACATCCGTTATACTGTTCGACAGGAAGTATACATTAACACATTTGAAATGTTGGTTTTGATGTCGGGGATGGAGGGAGGGACTTCAGCTATAAATAATGTGGGTCCACTGTTCGTTTCACCATTCTCTTTTATACACTGCATAATCCGGTTGTAAAATCCCGGGCATTCACTCTTGAATGGTCAAAATTAACACAATTTGCAAGAATTTTGAATATATAAAAATGAATGACTTGAACTTGCGCATCTGTATGAGAAGCGGCCGTAAGATGAAACTTCCAATAAACAAATACCTATTCTTTAATACCAGAAAGCTATTCCGTGAGACGCGCAAGTCTGGGTCAACTTTGAAAGCAGGTGTCCGACGAAGCACTAATTACAATCCATTTTGCAAGCAGTGTTTATGATTAAAATAAATCTTAAATCTATTTCCTTTTAAAAATTCGTGCCGATTAATGCCACGTGGACTCCCAACTGATTTTCTTGAGCTCTGTCGCGTGAACGATCGCTCGCTAACAAAGCAGCTCGCTTTCAGCCATTGTCGGACCGTGCTGATAGCGCGCGGCCTGTGTTCAGTCATGTCGACGGACTACATTCAACAGAGTTAGAACAATGGCCAGCCGATAATCATGGCCATTGGCGCGCTATACCTTTGTGTTGGCCTTCGTTTGCGCGCCATTGGTGCGCTAACATTAACCTTTCAGCTGATCGGAAGTGTAGCTGTGCAAGAGACTTTACGTCAACCATTCACGAAGTGAAAAAGAAATTCCCCACAACCAAGATCTTGGTATCCAAACTTACTCCAGTGGGAGACAAGAAATTGAACATTCAAATAGTGATGTTCAATTCTTTGGTGGAAGAAAACCTTATGTATGAGGCAGACCTCCACTTCATCGATAATGTGAATATGTCTTTCAGGGGTGCCCCTCGTGACAATCTGTTCTCGGCTGACATGTTGCATCTTTCTGAGCAAGGAATGAAGGTCCTAGCTGCAAACTTTATCTCAGCAGTACGTGCAGTAACCTCTAGTCAAGCCCCATACACGATGCATAGTGGAAAATATGGGAGACAACAAGATATGACACTGCAACAAGTGACTTTCAAAAAACGCGAAACAACCAGAAATTTGGAAGAAATAATCGCCCATCTCGTCCGAATATAGGTGACCTTTTTGGGGCTTTTACTTCCATTAATAAGAAGGGGCAAAGTGTAGTAGATTATTTTGTGGCCAGCAATAATTTGTTATCCTCCGTCTTATATATGACGGTGCATCCTTTATTGTGCATTTCGGATCATAAACCCATTTCTTTATGTCTTAAGACTGGGTTATGCTGGTATGATCAGTTGTGTGACCTGCACCATGAGAATTAGTTATCCCCCTTGCCTAGGAAATTCATTTGGGATGGTGAGAAAGAGAACATTTTTAAAACTAATTTCATCGCAAGTACTCAACCGTTTTCTGAGGCTATTACATCAGAGCTAAGCAAGGCAGGCAGGGATATCAATAAATGGGTGGAACTGTTCTCCAATCTCATGTTGGAAGCTGCAAACAATAGTTTCGAGAAAATAAGCTCCATTTCTAATAGAAAAAAACAAGAGGCGCAACTTTAATAAGCCCTGGTTTGATAAAGAATGTAAAAGACTACACAGAGAAATGAATAAATTAAATAAGGCTTTTAATAGGGACAATCTGAATATACATATTAAGGACGCCTTTTTCCAGAAAAAGAAAGAATACAAAACTACTACTAGAAAGGCTAGAAGAAATTATAGACAGAACATTATCGACGAATTAGACAAAGCCTCATCATCTGACTGCAAAACGACGTGGAAACTCGTCAAGAAATTAAAACAAGAAAGTATAAATAAAACTGAGATTTCCCGAATCGATATGCACAGATGGTATAACCACTTTAAAACGTTACATTCTCAGGTATCGCCGACTGATTCGGCACAGCACTCCATCCACGAAGGGTGTGCCGAGGTGTTACCACTCCTATCAGGATGTACTAAATAAGAAGATTACAGAAAAAGAGGCGTCAGATGCCATTAAGCAACTGAAAACTAATAAATCTTGTGGGGGTGACAGTATTAGCAATGAGAGACTCCCGCGGATTTCCCCCCCCCACCCCGCCTTCACCATCTATGAACCACAGGGATGGCCCGGATGTAAGATGGCGGACAAGGTTGATTGGCGCCCTCATCTGTGAACTTTTCATCTTTTTGGATTGAGTGTTGGCACAAATTGTTACTCATAACACGTCTATAACATTCGTGAAGTATCCGTTAGTTGAACTAGGATGTCTACGAGAGCGTCTACCCAATTCTATGCCGTAACCAGCGGTCAAATCGCCGGCCTGTTCACCGATTGGGAACACTGCAAATCCTTCGTCGTGGGGATAAAAGGGGGAAAATGCAAAAAAGCTAAGTCCTATAACGAAGCCAGAAACTTAATGGTGAAGGCGGGTTTTCCTGTATATGGCGAGATTCTGCTGGTTGACGTTTCGTCCCCGAGGCCCGCCCCCTGTACAGACCTTTTGGTCTTTGATATATGTTGGCACTTGTGGGAAGTTGATGCTGGGTCGACATCGGGCCTTACAGACTAGTCTTTTGTGTTAAATGCCGTCATTTACATCTGACGACGATACAGCTCACCAATCTCCAATGTACGAGTTGTCACAGCGAAACAGCTCACCAATTACCAGTATACGAGTTGTCAGAGCATTTCCATCATAGCTCTCTAGATTTGTATCTAATACCGCTTATGCCGGTGCTAGGGCCGTGTGGTCATATCATCCAAGTTGCCACATGAACAGGTACAATAAAAGCGTACCTGAGATACAACACATATCACGAATCGTTAGATTCTTGGTATGTGCTTTAGAATAGGTTTACCAGAAGACTATACTGTGAAGTCATGTGACGCAGTCAGTATGTCGGCACCTCTTCCCACTTCACTTATATGTGTTGTAATTTTACCTGTATATGGCGAGATTCTGCTAGTGGACGTTTCGTCCCCGAGGACCGCCCCCTGTACAGACCTTTTGGTCTTTGATATATGTTGGCACTGGTGGGAAGTTGATGCTGGGTCGACATCGGGCCTTACAGACTAGTCTTTTGTGTTAAATGCCGTCATTTACATCTGACTACGATACAGCTCACCAATCTCCAATGTACGAGTTGTCACAGCGAAACAGCTCACCAATTACCAGTATACGAGTTGTCAGAGCATTTCCATCATAGCTCTCTAGATTTGTATCTAATACCGCTTATGCCGGTGCTAGGGGCCGTGTGGTCATATCATCCAAGTTGCCACATGAACAGGTACAATAAAAGCGTACTTGAGATACAACACATAACACGACTCTTTAGATTCTTGGTATGTGCTTTAGAATAGGTTAACCAGAAGACTATTCTGTGAAGTCATGTGACGCAGTCAGTATGTCGGCACCTCTTCCCACTTCCCTTATATGTGTTGTAATTTTTTCCTGTATATGGCGAGATTCTGCTGGTGGACGTTTCGTCCCCGAGGCCCGCCCCCTGTACAGACCTTTTGGTCTTTGATATATGTTGGCACTTGTGGAAGTTGATGCTGGGTCGACATCGGGCCTTACAGACTAGTCTTTTGTGTTAAATACCGTCATTTACATCTGACGACGATACAGCTCAACAATCTCCAATGTACGAGTTGTCACAGCGAAACAGCTCACCAATTACCAGTATACGAGTTGTCAGAGCATTTCCATCATAGCTCTCTAGATTTGTATCTAATACCGCTTATGCCGGTGCTAGGGCCGTGTGGTCATATCATCCAAGTTGCCACATGAACAGGTACAATAAAAGCGTACCTGAGATACAACACATATCACGAATCGTTAGATTCTTGGTATGTGCTTTAGAATAGGTTAACCAGAAGACTATTCTGTGAAGTCATGTGACGCAGTCAGTATGTCGGCACCTCTTCCCACTTCCCTTATATGTGTTGTAATTTTTTCCTGTATATGGCGAGATTCTGCTGGTGGACGTTTCGTCCCCGAGGCCCGCCCCCTGTACAGACCGTTTGCTCTTTGATATATGTTGGCACTTGCGGGAAGTTGATGCTTGGTCGACATCGGGCCTTACAGACTAGTCTTTTGTGTTAAATACCGTCATTTACATCTGACGACGATACAGCTCAACAATCTCCAATGTACGAGTTGTCACAGCGAAACAGCTCACCAATTACCAGTATACGAGTTGTCAGAGCATTTCCATCATAGCTCTCTAGATTTGTATCTAATACCGCTTATGACGGTGCTAGGGGCCGTGTGGCCATATCATCCAAGTTGCCACATGAACAGGTACAATAAAAGCGTACCTGAGATACAACACATATCACGAATCGTTAGATTCTTGGTATGTGCTTTAGAATAGGTTAACCAGAAGACTATTCTGTGAAGTCATGTGACGCAGTCAGTATGTCGGCACCTCTTCCCACTTCCCTTATATGAGTTGTAATTCAAACTGTACTTCCTGGTGTTGACTTGGGCCACTTTGGAAAAAGCATGGTGGATGAAGACATGATCAGTGAAGGGTGAGAAGGCTCCCTGTTTACAAATCGTAGCACCAATCAGCTGTCAGTGGCGGTAATTTGAAATTTCCATGGTCAACATCTGTCAAGACTTTCACTGATAATGTCCCACAGGGTAAGTATTGACATGCCAGGTGGATTTATGCATTGTGAATTTTCTGGATTTTTGCCGATTTGTAACGCTAATACATAACAAGTAACGAAATTAATAGTAGGCTGATGCCTGTCACCCGACATTTTCACATTTGACCAGATAACTTTAAATCGTCACTGTGGCTACAGTTTTTACTGGATCAGCTCAATTTTTTCCATGATGACTCATGAACAACGTACAAATGTTACGGTTGTTTCAAATTTATGTTATTAAATTATTAATAAAATAAAATAAAAATTTTAATTAATTTTAATAAATTTTTTAATTATTAAAATTATTTTTTTCTTGCTAAATGTGGTTGAAATAAATACCATACTGATAATGCTGGGTAACATCTCTTGTATAGTTACGCCATTTCTGCGACAAAATTGAGACCTTTTGGAGCAAATATAGGCAAAACATGACTGATTTGTCAGTACTAGGGCCAAATAGTCAATGCCAAATATGACGAGGTTCATTTAACACAGCTGGTAATTATGAGCAAATTAACTTTCAAGATACAATAAAATGTAAATGGAAGAAAGGAAATTCACATAGATACAATTACATGTTTTTTTCAAAATCTCGACCTCAGTTCAAATCTTCAAATCATTTATGCATTAATTCACTTTATATCAGTCTAAAACCACATGAATTTAATAATAATTATATCACCTGTAAAAACTCAGATATTTGTTCCACACACAAAGAATTTCCAAAATGCCTTTTGCATTTGTAACTTTAATGAGACAAATCAAATCTGATTAACTGAGTCAACAATTAATCTAATTTCGCATAGTGTGACTCAAGAGGTATGGCCTTTCTCACTATAAGTTGCCACTTTAATCTTTCACCAAACAGTTAACAGTTTAAGTGAGGCAACTTCCAGCTGTCCTCATCTTTCATGGTTGTTAATGTAGCAGAGATCAGCAAATGACCATCAGATATGTTGTCATTGAATTTTATTCCTTTTTTTCTTCTATGTTGTGTTTTGACAAGTGTTGCCTGTTTGCAGACATTGCATTCATGGACTTGAAATCTGACACAGAATATATTCCTCAATGTTATTTAGGAGTTTTCTCAGTAATAATAACTGTTTACAAATAATATGTGCATCTTTCTAATTACTGCCAGCAAGATCTTGATGAGATGTAGATCCATCCAATTGAACTGACATATATTCTCTATATGGAGTTGTGTATACCATAAACACCTCTAAGTTATATTTTGGTATGTGTTGTGTACACATTTGTGTATATTGCTGTCACTTATTACAGGATTAAACATGTCCTTGATCTTTGTATCAACATCAAATTTTAATCACATTTGATAGATTACTGGGATGACCCACTGATTACATGGGAAAGTTAACCACTGCCATGAAGGAAATGTTTATCAAATGTAGTCTAAATGAGCAGCTTGTAAACAAAGTATGTTTTGTCACATTTTAAATTTAATTTTTCTTTATTTTTAAATTTTAATTTGAAAAATTTCATAAAAAATGAATTAAAATAATAAAAAAATAATTTAAAATAGTGTTTAACATATCTAGTTAATGCTTTATACTTCTTTTTATAGGCAGAAGGATTGTCGACTTGGTGCTTTTTACCAGATGGAAAAATATGTACAGGTTGGTGAGATATTGTACTTTTTACTTGTACCTCAGTCTTAAGTCATATGGGGCAAACTGAGGGGAAATTATAAAGGGGGTACCCTTGGTATATAGGCTGTAAAATCTCTATCTGTGCATAGTTTTATCTGTGCCTTCTCAAGATTGTTTGGGGATGGGTATGGTTTGTTCAGATGAGAGCATTCCTTATTTTAACAATGGTTCCATCCCTGACAGGCATCAGATCACAATTAATCACTTCCGGGTCAGTGCCCACGACCTACATTGTTTAGAAATTTGAGAGCAGATCTTTATGGATTTTATGAGCTGCAATTTTTCAGCATTTCTGATACATCTGATATTTCAACTTGCAGAGGAGTCTTCAAACTGTACTTCCTGGTGTTGACTTGGGCCACGTTGGAAAAAGCATGGTGGATGAAGACATGATCAGTGAAGGGTGAGAAGGCTCCCTGTTTACAAATTGAATGACATTCTGTAGCACCAATCAGCTGTCAGTGGCGGTAATTTGAAATTTCCATGGTCAACATCTGTCAAGACTTCCACTGGTAATGTCCCACAAGGTAAATATTGACATGCCAGGTGGATTTATGCATTGTGAATTTTCTGGATTTTTGCCGATTTTTAACGCTAATACATAACAAGTAACGAAATTAATAGTAGGCTGATGCCTGTCACCCGACATTTTCACATTTGACCAGATAACTTTAAATCGTCACTATGGCTACAGTTTTTACTGGATCAGCCTAATGTTTTCCATGATGACTCATGAACAACGTACAAATATTAGGGTTGTTTCAAATTTATGTTATTAAATTATTAATAAAATAAAATAAAAATTTTAATTAATTTTAATAATTTTTTTAATTATTAAAATTATTTTTTTCTTGCTAAATGTGGTTGAAATAAATATCATACTGATAATGCTGGGTAACATCTCTTGTATTGTTATGCCATTTCTGCGACAAAATTGAGACCTTTTGGAGCAAATATAGGCAAAAAATGACTGATTTGTCAGTACTAGGGCCAAATAGTCAATGCCAAATATGACGAGGTTCATTTAACACAGCTGGTAATTATGAGCAAATTAACTTTCAAGATACAATAAAATGTAAATGGAAGAAAGGAAATTCACATAGATACAATTACATGCTTTTTTTCAAAATCTCGACCTCAGTTCAAATCTTCAATGCTTCAAATCATTTATGCATTAATTCACTTTATATCAGTCTAAAACCACATGAAATTAATAATAATTATATCACCTGTAAAAACTCAGATGTTTGTTCCACACACAAAGAATTTCCAAAATGCCTTTTGCATTTGTAACTTTAATGAGACAAATCAAATCTGATTAACTGAGTCAACAATTAATCTGACTGTTGATGGTTTCACATTGTTGTGTGTTTATTGTCAGTCACATTTGCATCATAGCAAATACTTTATCTTCATTCCATTTCCACTATCTCCAGGATTATAAGTTTGTAATTCTCTTTCATATTCATATCAGAGATCTTGTGGGTAGCAAGGAACATGGATTACAGGCACCAAATATTAGCAAGCCCCATACAACCCCCTCCCCCCCCCCCACACACACATCAACTCTGGGAATTTCGCACAGTGTGACTCAGAGGTATGGCCTCCAACTCTGTTGGAAGATAGGCCTTTCTCACTGTAAGTTGCCACTTTAATCTTTCACCAAACAGTTAACAGTTTAAGTGAGGCAACTTCCAGCTGTCCTCATCTTTCATGGTTGTTAATGTAGCAGAGATCAGCAAATGACCATCAGATATGTTGTCATTGAATTTTATTCCTTTTTTCTTCTATGTTGTGTTTTGACAAGTGTTGCCTGTTTGCAGACATTGCATTCATGGACTTGAAATCTGACACAGAATATATTCCTCAATGTTATTTAGGAGTTTTCTCAGTAAAAATAACTGTTTACAAGTAATATGTGCATCTTTCTAATTACTGCCAGCAAGATCTTGATGAGATGTAGATCCATCCAATTGAACTGACATATATTCTCTATATGGAGTTGTGTATACCATAAACACCTCTATGTTATATTTTGGTATGTGTTGTGTACACATTTGTGTATATTGCTGTCACTTATTACAGGATTAAACATGTCCTTGATCTTTGTATCAACATCAAATTTTAATCACATTTGATAGATTACTGGGATGACCCACTGATTACATGGGAAAGTTAACCACTGCCATGAAGGAAATGTTTATCAAATGTAGTCTAAATGAGCAGCTTGTAAACAAAGTATGTTTTGTCACATTTTAAATTTAATTTTTCTTTATTTTTAAATTTTAATTTGAAAAATTTCATAAAAAATGAATTAAAATAATAAAAAAATAATTTAAAATAGTGTTTAACATATCTAGTTAATGCTTTATACTTCTTTTTATAGGCAGAAGGATTGTCGACTTGGTGCTTTTTACCAGATGGAAAAATATGTACAGGTTAGTGAGATATTGTACTTTTTACTTGTACCTCAGTCTTAAGTCATATGGGGCAAACTGAGGGGAAATTATAAAGGGGGTACCCTTGGTATATAGGCTGTAAAATCTCTATCTGTGCATAGTTTTATCTGTGCCTTCTCAAGATTGTTTGGGGATGGGTATGGTTTGTTCAGATGAGAGCATTTCTTATTTTAACAATGGTTCCATGCCTGACAGGCATCAGATCACAATTAATCACTTCCGGGTCAGTGCCCACGACCTACATTGTTTAGAAATTTGAGAGCAGATCTTTATGGATTTTATGAGCTGCGATTTTTCAGCATTTCTGATACATCTGATATTTCAACTTGCAGATGAGTCTTCAAACTGTACTTCCTTATGTTGACTTGGGCCACTTTGTAAAAAGCATGGTGGATGAAGACATGATCAGTGAAGGGTGAGAAGGCTCCCTATTTACAAATTGAATGACATTCTGTAGCACCAATCAGCTGTCAGTGGCGGTAATTTGAAATTTCCATGGTCAACATCTGTCAAGACTTCCACTGGCAATGTCCCACAAGGTAAATATTGACATGCCAGGTGGATTTATACATTGTGAATTTTCTGGATTTTTGCCGATTTTTAACGCTAATACATAACAATTAACGAAATGAATAGTAGGCTGATGCCATTTGACGTGAGTTATAATAACCGGATATGTCTGCACATGATCAGTTTCGGTAAATACGGGCACCGAAACCAGGTGCCATTAAAGAAATAAGATATTCAGCAGGCCTGGTTAATATCGCGATCTTCCGCCTACAGCCGAGAACCATTGTTCACAATGTTCAATGTGTTACCGAACAGATAAAATATTGAGACGTAATTTACGCAGATAGAAAGCACAGATTTACCGGTGGAGATAATCTTCGAATTTATGTACCAGTAACAAAGGCATGGCAATAGTGACATTGCTCCGATCATATATGGAAAATTCTCACTATCAATATCACCATTACTTGCAACTGTCGGCCAAAATCAATTATGTAAACGATCACTGGATGAAGTTGCAATCGTACCTGCGCTGAGACGCGTGACGAATCACACCATTATATTTACTTTGTCAACTCAATCCCGCTAGTCTCACGATCTTTCTTCTACGACCGGATTGCCGTGTTTGTAACTCATCAATAGGTGACACACTATCTTTTTAAACGCGCGTGAAATTATACATGTGTTGAAAGTTGTCCGCAATCGATATACGTGAAGGATTAATGTGCGATAATTATACTTATAATGGAATACATGGAATAAAATAACAAAGGTATACAATATTTCTTTATGCGTCAATTGTCAGTGCGTAAATAATCATTTGGATTCAGAGAAAAGTTGGACTTCAAATTTAAATAATATTCACATAATTTCCCAAAATTACATAGATTCTCAAAAACTCACCCAAACAATCATGTGACCACGGCAAATGTTTGTCTGTCTATCATGCCCCAGGCATTATGAGTATCGTCTTTCTTAAAGATTTCATTTCCATTTCCGTGTAGCTCGAATATGACCGTATCGTGTATAGCAGACGTACTGGTATATCTAATATGGTCACCAGACATAACCGCCTCGTAATATCTATAACAATATTTAATGTATATGGATTAATCTCATTCGTACAAGTAACTGAAACAGGCGCGATTAACTTCACTGGTATATGCTCGCCTTTCCCCGCGATCGTAATCAGACAGCATGGCACAACGTCGCCTTCTCATTAATCGCCAAAATGAGTTTAACTGCGACAAGATCAAGCACCTTTAAATTCCTGTTCCAATTGTATGTTTACCACTGTAAAGTATTGAGAGCTCAGGGGTACTTGATTATTAGACAGCACTGAAGAGCATACACAGAACACACGAGTTCTCGTAATAACATACGTATTTCCATTTTTTACAGCTTCGGAGAGTGCAAGGCTGATGTTCTGAAACCACGATAACTATTCGTTGACTCAATATCAGCATCGTTCTTTAACTCACAGCAAACTAAAGATGCACTATACTTATTTCTAAAATCTACATGTTCATAGTATAATACTTAAGTATAAGGAACATATGAGTAGTCGTTTGCTATATAGAAACTTGAAATTTGAATAACAGAAATGGCAAGTTAGTATGGCGCTTACGATCTATGATCGGATTGCCATGTTTGTATTTCATCAAAAGGTGACACAGTATGTTTTTCGACGCACGTGAAATTATACCTATGCTGAAATTTGTCAGCAATCGATATACATGAAGGATCAATGCGCGATAATTATAATTGTGCAATAACAATTGAACAAAATAGCCAATCTAGCTAATAGCTAATATATCTGGATTAATGTTATTCACCCTTACTGTCCAGAAGTGTCTTTGAAGTAACTTTGAAGTAACTTTAAATTGTGGCCATATTTTATCCTTGAAGTGCAAGGCTCAGAGTCAGAAGTGTGCTTGCAGTGTGGGTATTGTTTTGTAGCAATGCCATATAAGGGCATTGAAGTCACAATGAAGTCACTTAGAAGTACTTTAGAAGTGTGCCTCAAATATGTTAATTAAGTACTGCAAAGGCACTTCATAGACACTTCCACAGAAGGGTAACCTTCATAGGCACTTCTGAAGTGCTCTTGAAGTACCGAATTAGAATATTTGAGGCACTTCAATGTCCTTATATGGCAAGGCACTTCATCCACTCTTCTACAGAAGGATACCTTTCATATGCACTTCTGGAGTGCTCTTAAAGTACCTTATTAGTATCATAGCAAATCCGTGTAATAAAAAGGTATAGCCACGAGATATTTACTTTCCCGGAAAAGAAGACACAAATATATATTTGAGCACAGAACGTTTTATTTAGAGAAAAAGACAAAACAGTACATCATAAAATATTTACAATAAACCGGATGGTTCTTAACAAGAAACATGTAGTTTATATAACCGCTAGCACAAATCCTTGAGACAAAATACAGCACAGTATTATATATGTATGTATTTACATGCAGTCTTTGGTATGAGAATTTATTGCAGTATTATTATTCAAGGGTGACCGTGTTCTTGTCCAACTTGAACTTCAAGCAGCAGATCTTTCGAAGGATAGTTTGCTTTAGATGCCCTGAGGTCCACTCGGACGTAATTCAACGCTGAAACCCACCAGTCTGAATTGTGAACTTCTTGGCCTGTGGCGATAAATACATGCATATAATTAAAACCTGATCAGTTGTATATATGGTTCCATATGACATGCAATCCAGTTTTTCTTTTTTTTAATACACTCAGGATGATTGAATAGGTTGACTACCATAAATGGTAAAGAATAGAACACATCCCTACGATTTACAAAAGATCGATGAAGATGTCTATTATCCTTTCTTTAGTACTCCATGATATACAACAAGGGAGATAAGCAGTTTGTGTGATGTTCTAACCAATATACACTATGAAGAAATCAACCATACCTAGGTGTGCTCATTAAATTTCCCATCAGTCGAATGGCTGCTTGAAGTAAGCCGAGTTCCTTGTAGCAGCTGTATTCTGGAATATGAAAGTATATACAATGTAAGAATTAAGCCATTAGAATTGAAGAAAAACAATCATGTGAATGTTTATAATTTGTCTGTTAATTTCTGGTTCAACTAAATCTTCATACAGGGTTTCCAATAACAAATAAATGCTTATTAACTACAAATTGTATTCTTAAATTTTTGAAATGAAATAAATGTATGAAATGAAATGTTCTCATTTCTCAAGATGTGGGTAAAATGTACAATTGAAGTGTGTGAAGATCCTTAGCTTTGGTATATGAATAGTGCAATCAATAGACAAGGAAAATATAGCCTGTTATAATGATGAAAATTAAGTCTAATCATAATTGCTAATACTTTTTCTGATTACAGCTAAAAACAGGTTATGCTAACATTTTATTATCAATATTTTAAAACTTATTTCTTTACCATTTTGTCAAAAAATCTGGTATGGAAATATTCTACATTCTTCAAGGAACAAAAATCAATAAATCTTATAAATCAATAAACAGTTCAAAACAACAAGATAATTTATTTAGAGCTACCATCCCCCCAACCAGTTAAATTCACCTGTTTTGACAGGAAGTATACAAGCAGTTTTGGGATAAAAATATCTCACTCTCAGGGGATTTTCTCCATGGGTGCATGCCAATCTTCATATGAGGTCCCCAAACCTGGGGTTTCCAAGCTGACAATTCACACAATCATAACAATGGCAATTAATCCACACTGCCTTGATCAACCTGGGTAGATCTGAAAGTGATATTGAGACAGAGATATGGATATTTCGCCTGCAGTCCATATACCAAAATATTTATTGAGGCCAATATCAATTTTTTAATATGCCAAGTATACGTCAAGGGAAACTTGCTGATAAAATAAATAGCTGAGCCTGATACTCCCAGGTCTACATCACTGTTCAGCTTATTAAGTTATGAAAAACAGAAACATTATAGTTATATGCGAACGCGAAGTTCGCGTTCTTAGATAGAGCGTGTGTCTAAATGAGACCTGAACCCTTACTACCTTAGCGATCGAAAATGTTGTTACCGAATTGACTAACTTCCGGTTTCATGGTGGGTTCCATCTTGAATTCTGTGATTTGATGCATGACGGGAGGTACGATTTTCTCTGTAAATCTGGAAATCATACGCACACGTGATTTCTTTATGAATCAATCAGTCCAGTAAACAAAACTAAACAATAACTCCAAATAAAACCTCCAAGTATTCATTGTGAAATCCCTATCAGCGATAAAGTTTAGACTCGTACCTCCCCCTTGCTCAAACGGGATCTCCGCGAGAGTCAATGGCAAGGTACGAGTCTACGATAAAGTTCATACCTCGCCTGCATTTGTACTGGGCGAACATTTGATTGTTCGAAGCTGATGCCGCTTCTTTCGTGTTCTACATGTACTCTGCCCTGTCTAGGGTGTTCAGTACAATAAATATTGAATTGAATTGAATTTGTACGAGTCAGGAAAGTCTTGTCGTCTGCTAGAAAGAATATTCATAACACCAACGTCATACGCTTCGGACTGTCAACACACCAGCGGTCATGAAGTGCAACTTTTCCAATATTTCGGCTCGACAAAGAAAGGGTTGATTTCAGCAGAGGTTTGTTAAAATTTGCTGCACAAATAAGTGTTGGCATTATTTTACTACTGTCGTTACTTTCATAACCTAGGAATATTTAACTATTGGTAGTTCAACTGCCTTATGCTGCAACACTCGTACTGCCTTTAGCTTATAAATATTCAATTTGACTCAAACTGAACATGCATTGCAACTCCAACCGAAAGTGAAACTTACAGCGAGGGGAATTAACTCTACATAAAACATTGGATTTACTCCCCTTACATAAAATTTTTAATTTTATCTTTTTCAATTACTTTTTGTAATCCGGTTATTTTCTTCCTCATTCTCAGTTGTCATTGATATTTTTACAATAGATCACAACTATGTAAAGACACAACCAAACAATGTTTGGGATCATTCTTATGCCAGAAAAAGCGTAAAACAATCTGAACTGAAATTAATGGATGCATTTCAGTGCAACGTTCATTATTGATATCCCTGGTGATGGAAATTGTTTCTTTCATTGTCTTAGTTTAGCCATACATGGGAATATATCAAGGCACCGACATTACAGATACCGGTTTCACAGGGCCATTGGAACGCTTTGGAATGCGATTCTGTCCTGGATTTAGTCATGATTTAGATGTGTTTTAGGCACGACTTCATGTCAAGTTATCTAGTTGAGTGGATTCCGCTCAAGTTTGGGTCAATAAATCGCTCAAGTGGTGGACAAAATCACTCAAGTTAGAGTGAAGTAACATTCACTCAATTACTTGAGTCAAATTTCACTAAACTTGAGTGAAATATTTCACTCAAATACTTGAGTGGTATGAATTTCCACTCAAACTTGAGTGAATTTCACTCAAGATGTTTATAGAGAGTATAGACTTCCAATACGCATGTTTCGAGTTATGACGTTACTTCGTCTGAGTGAACTCCCTTTGCGCACTGACGTCATTTGGCGAAACCCCATAATATTTGGGGTAGCGCAATGTTATTTCTCTCACAATAATACTCCTTTACCAAGGCCATCAAAGCGTAACTCGATGTTTCACAACTGAAATAGTCCTTAATTAAGTAATCTTTACACCCCGCTATGTTAAAGGATAGGGGATTGGCCCTATCGTTTCGCCAGAGGAATTTGTCGCTGCGCAAAGGGACGTCACTCAGGTGATGTAACGTCATAACTTGAAAGATGCGTACGGTATTAATACCGGGCGTGGAGTAATAAAATACTTGAAGAAAGACTATGTGAACTCGGTGACAACAATCAATGCAGTTGGCGACGAGGACCATTACTTGTATGCCGGCCTTTCTGTGAAAACATGAGGGAGCAATAAATGCAGGCATCCCAGTCAATACAAACTAGTATTGATGTGTACCTAAGTTTGTAAAAAAAGCTATCTTTATGTGGAATATTGGCCTAGGACATTTAACGAGAGTAAAGCCTAACCAACATTTTGCCTATTTATAACTATTAATCTAATTATAGCCACAATGCAAATTGATATGTACCATCTGTATCAACGATATACCTTATACATGAAGTTTTTCTTATTCATTATTTTTCCGAATGTAACTGAAGTAGTATTTAGCCAAAGTTCTAGTGAACACTGTTATCCATTTTACTTCCTTCCTCCACCAATTATAGATTGTGCCGTTATATACATGTACATAATTGTTTATATTAATTGCTGCCAAAAGTTACTTAACTCATTGCCTACGGCAAGTCGTTCAATTCAATTCAACTTTATGGTATCATAGAAACAATTTACATGTCCATTAAGGACTGGATACAATAACACTCAAACAACTTGTGAGATATGAACATGACCAGGCAAAAATCAAGGAGTAGTGATAACAGTAGCTTGTGACTGTGAAGAACTTGATATAGATCAATTCGAAACTCAGTCCAACATGGCTAGGCCCTACATGTAACCTGTAACTATAGCAGAATGTTGAGTGCCTTATCCTGTCTATAAGCGCAGCATCACGGAACAATAGAGAATTGAGAGAGAATATCACACAGGGACAATTAAATTTTTGCATTTTCTCAGTTGGAGCGCATTGTATATGAAGCGTGAGATTGACAAACTCATCCAGCGTGAGCGGCTCATGTTCTTAAACTTGCACCGGAAAGCCGTTGTCAGCGGCTTCTTGATAGCCTTATCTAAACACACCTGTGATTGGTTGTTTCGGCCTCGTAGCGAAAAATTGACCACTTAACGGTCCCGTGATATATGAATCACTGGCTACATTCTTTTCAGCCTCGATTTAGAGTTTATTACATCGAGAATCGCCAAATAACGTCATGTCATGTGACAATTGTGTGGGGAAACTGCGGCCGTCGTGTGTTGTGTTTTTGTTTTCTACTGACTAGACAACATACAAGTTCAAGAAAGGTTTCCATCATCAGATTTTATTTATACGAATCACCAAAGCATCAATGATTGTAAAAATATATAGATAGCTTCATGAAATGCAACAAATGAAAGGGGTTTTCCAAGCATGGCGTCACCATCCCGTGTGGGCGATGTAACTTCGTAAGTTGTGCGTGGTTATTTTTTTCTCCCGACTTGAAAAAAAACAACAAACAATTCAAGAATGGTTTCCATCATAAATTTTTATTTATATGAATCCCCAAAGCTTAAGGATTGTAACTAGGCCCATGGGCATATATAGAAAGGTGGTTCAGAAGATAAATGCTATTGCTTGATTGAGGGTTGGGCCAGATACCATCCATCGCAAGTGAAATTTTCTTTGCATAATCTAGATTTTATTGCACATTGTACTTCCATTTGTAAATTAGTATTTTGTAATTAATGGCTAACAGGAAAAATAGTTTTTCACTGATTGTCATACCCGACTCACCCGAGTATCATTTTCAGAGACTATTGATTGACTGGTAGCAATAGTGGAGATATAGCTGCTTCCTGAGCAGCAGATTTCTTTCCCAGAGTTTCAATTCAAAATAGTATCTATTTGTTTGAAAAGCCTCCCAAAAAACACACGAAAAACTGGCCATAATACCAAGCTGATCCATATGTAGTGGTACTACTATTATACATACACCCGGTACTGGCACTGAATGAAAGTATTAGAATATTTCAGTTCTCAGACATGTCAGATAGTATTATTTCTAAGTTTAAGTTCAATTGATTCATTAATTTCACTACATATATGTACATATATTCCTAACACCAGTCCATGTGATGACCTAGTTTTAGCTTGACCTCTTCATTCTTCAGAAATTAGACCCCGCATAGATGCATGTACAGCCCCAAGAACTATGGTAGGGCAGCTCTTTACACATGTACATGTTGCCTCCTGAACTGCATTTCTCTGAGCTGAGGTCAATCTTTGGAAGAGTGACCATAGCAGGCTTCCATATTTTAGTGTGTATTAATCTGATATCTCAAAAGAAAACAATTAATAGAGTATTATTTAATACAGATTTGAGATTAAGTACATGTTAAGTGACTATATATAGGCCTACAAAGCCTGTCAATCACTGAAGGATAACTATTTTGGTCTGAGAAAGAATAAACAATTTGGAACTATTTTTATAGGTGTACTTCGCTGGACAACCCTAAAACCAGAAATTTTCTATATCCCATAATAAAGGTGAGACAACTCACCTTTCTGAAAATATATAGTTTACCCTACCTACGGTACCCATGGAAAAATGTTAGGGCCATCATACCATATGTGGAAATTAATATTTTTGCATAATTTATTCCGCAAGTTTATTCCATAGGTAAAGAGTTCATAGATGAACTGTCAGCAGCAACGTTAATATATCAATTTATTATCATATACAACAAAGTATCTAAACTACAAACTTGGTTATGCTGATTGTAAGTTTACTTGACACTCCATGTTAAGTGTTTTACTTTGATAATTGTATATTTGTTTAAAGGCTGTTTCGAGCTGTTATCCATGTATTTTCCCCCATATATCACAGAGAGTGGTTTGGGCGTAAAGGAATGAATTGAATTGAAATTGTATTGTGCAATAAATTAAATTATTATTATTCCCATCCAAATCTCTGTTTTTTCCACTGCATTCGCAGAGTATAAATTATAATATTGGGAATTTCATTTGGATTTTCTAACTTGATATGTAATAGGTAAAGCCAGAAGAGAAGGCAGATTTTCTATCTGCGTTCGCTTCTAGGCTTTGCCTATTTCATATTATTTATGATTTAGTTACCATATCACTAGCTGCACTCATCACCATCTGCAATACAGTTCTTCAAACCTCCATAGTTCTAGTTTAATAACATGAACAAATCCATCTGATTTTTGCAGTTGGAGAGGTCAGCCATTTTGATTGTTTTCGACTGGTGGCGCCCCCAGTGTTCAATTAAATTTTCAAGGGCAGATAACTCCACCCATTTTGACAAGACAGTTCAAAAGAAAAAGATTATCAGAAACAGAAATTATATACATATTATATTTAGTGATAATACTGAAGAGGATAATATAAAGTATTCTTTAACCCTATCTGGCCTGGGCTTTTTGAGACCTGTCCAGGCCTGGGGGGCCGAAAAATATCTATGTGAAATTTGGCAACACAATATATCAGCAGCATATAGGTATTCCAATGGGTACTAATTGTGCACCCCTGTTGGCCGACCTGTATCTGTTCTCTTATGAATATGACTATATGCAGGCGCTTTCAAAAACCGATCCATTCAAAGCCCGTTCCTTCTCATTCACCAAACGCTATATAGACGATCTTCTCGCTGTGGATAATCGCTATATAAATGACGCAGTGAAGGATATATATCCACCTTCACTGGATTTGAAGGAAACTACAGATAGCCCTACAGGCACATCTTATTTAGATCTCTATCTCTATAGAAATGAAGCGGGCATTCTCTCTCGTCGACTTTATGACAAAAGAGATGATTACAATTTCGACATCGTAAACTATCCCTTTCTGGACAGTAATATTCCAGTGGGACCTGCATATGGCGTATACATATCTCGCTTAGTAGCATTTGCTAGATCCTGTGTTAAATGTGACGATTTTAATCAACGTCACAAAACATTGTTGCAGAAACTTATAAAACAGGGCTATTCCACCAAGCGCCTCCACTCAAAGTTTCTCAAATTTGGCGATACATATCGCATGCTGATAGCAAAATACGAACGTAGCGTGCAAGATCTATGGCGCTACGTTTCGTAACTTGTGTCTAATTCCGCTTAACCCGGGGCTAGGGGCCGTATGAACCCATGTACTTCAAGATCCTCATGGTACTCATATGAACAGTCACAATCAAAGCGTGACTGAGATACATCTTTTTTTTAGATGACGACTCTATAACAAATATTATGGATTAAGAATACTGATCAGCGATACGGATTTGATATTTTTGGAACATCACGATGTCTTGCCGGCATCATTGAAAACTGTTGTTCGCTTCTCTCTTGCAGGAAACAAGCCTATGTTTGTGTATACTATGATTGTCTTTTTGAATTTGGTGCTAATACTGTTATGTGGAAAATGGAATAGGTCTTTGGATTATGGACGCGGATATTCTCTAATGGACGACGGCTGGGTTATGAATGACGGACTAGACGCTTGTAATACAATTATTTGATAGCAAAATTGAAGATTTAAGATGACACGAAATTCGAAAAAAAACGGGTTCGGTATTTCATGTTATACATCCGAAATAAAATATGGTTCGTGCAAAAGCTTTAAGGTAAATCACATGATGTGAATTACAATTATTTGATAGCAAAATTGAAGGAAATGTTGTCTTTCATTTAAGATGACACGAAATTCAAAAACCAGGGGTTCGGTACTGCGTGGATTTCCCCGCGAGTTATTTCATATTATACTTCTGAAATAAAATATGGTTCATGCAAAAGCTTTAGGGTAGATCATATGATGTGGAATAGAATGATTTCATAGCAAAATTGAAGGAAATGTTGTCCTTTTTAAGGCGAGATGAAATTCAAAACTATCAGCGAGTAGCGGAAGAAAGAAGAAAAAATGACAAACGCATTTAGGGATGCCTAATTATTAGACAAAGCATCTGTAAGAAATGAAGAAAAAAATGAACCCATGTACTTCAAGATCTTCATGGTGCTCATAGGTACAGTCACAATCAAAGCGTGACTGAGATACATCATTCTCTAGATGACGACATAACAACGAATATCCTAGAGATTAAGAATACTGATCAGCGATACGGATTTGATATTTTTGGAACATCATGATGTCTTGCCGGCATCATTGAAAACTGTTGACCGCTTCTCTCTTGCAGGGAACCATCCTCGCGAGCCAGTGTATCGATCGATCTATTGGGATCGATACACTGGCTTGGTTAGTTACCCATACGAGTTCTGGGTATAAATAGATGGAGGGGTTTCCCCTGAATCAACCCAATCAGTGATAATTATTGGAAATGGTGTCCTTGCTTGGCTGCTGTCTCGGTCCAGCCGCACGACAATTTGCTTGGCTTGTTCGAGATGACGGGTAATGACCTTGTTAGTTACCGTGCGGCAATCGGCCTGTTTGGACGCTAATTCTCTTCTTGATCCAATTATATGCAATAGGCTGAATCTTGTCGTTGACAGTGGAGTTCTGGTTCCATTTTGTAGCGACCGTACTCCAGTCTTTGTTATAAATCAAGGATCCCTAAACGAATTTCGTTCAAACGTAAAATCTGGAACTACGATAATGCTAATTGGGACGAATTTCGGACATTTTTGAACAATGCCGACTGGGATAACTTAACGGATGATAACGACGTGGATATATGGTGCCAATGCATTACTTCAAATCTTATCAGTGCAGCTACCCTAGCCATTCCCAACAAATATGTAACCATACACCCAAACGACAAACCCTGGATTACTAGCAAAGTTAAGCATGAGATGAGAGTCCGCGATAAATTGTTCAAGAAATCCAGGAAAAGTCATTTAAAAGACGAGTTGGTTCAAAATACTGGTGGAAACCAAGTAAATCTTTCCTCAAAGACGGCAACTCTAAGTTTAATGATATTCCGCCGCCAAAGAGAACTGACGGCTCCTTCGCCTATGGCGGTAACGAGAAGGCTGAGATCCTGAACACGTATTTCACGAACATAACTAATATTGACGATTCAAATGCACAATTACCCCCTCTGTCTTGCATACAGAAAACAAACTAGATTGCTTCACTGTTACTAATACCGACGTCTTCGATATCCTTGCCAATTTGGACATCACAAAGGCAATCGGGCCTGACAAAATTAGTCCAAAATGTCTTTTTGTGGCAAAGAGTTTACTCGCTCCAATCCTTTGTCGATTTTTTAATCATTCACTTCAAACATCCAAATTTCCAACTGATTGGAAAATAGCCAATGCAACCCCTTCGTTTAACAAGCGCTGGATGAGCGCAAAGACCTCCGTCGAGGCAACAGGGTCCGTAGCGTAATACATCACTGAATAACATACGGCCGGATGCCAAGCTCAATTTTGCATTTGTTGGAAGTTAGCTTCATCAATGGTAATTAATCTGGGATCGAGGGTTCCTCACTAGCATGTCCAGACAGGAATGTGAAAGTCACATTCCCAGCAAATAATTTTTGTTTGATTTGACGTGCTTGAAATATTGGGGTATGGAATAGAGTATATTGATGGAAAACCTGGAAAAGTGCTTGAGACATTAGGCCCCATCCCACCCACACCTCCCCATGAGAGGATCCCCTCACCCAAATCAACACGTTAGCGACAGAAATGAGACCCTGTGTGCCTAGTTGTACCAACTTGCTTGTGATTTTGTGCTATAGGCCCAACACAGCAACACTTCATATTTTGTATGTGTACAGTATAGCATCATCATTGATGAGAGAATGCTCTTCAAAACACACCTGATTTTACCGACACTTCGTTCTGATCTGTCTCAACATCATATGATGAGGATTCAATGCGCTCGGTATAATTTTGTATACTGGTGTTACAGGTCACCTTCGCCTTCACCTTACTGTATCAATGACCATGGACTTGTACATGTATCACATTCACATTGAATGATGATGGCTGATGAGAATATTGCCCCTATGGAACAAATGACTGGATTCCACGCAGCAAATACTTATTGTGTAACAGTGAGAAGAAAATTAATTGTATAAACATTCCAAGCCTCATTGAACACAAGCCGCAACATACTTGATATGAATATAACTCGCGTACACTAGCTCGCTTGGACGTCGCTTAGTTAAATATGGACAGACTCACAAAAATCTCAAAATTTTCAAAAGCCACAAAAATGCCCTCAGCTTGTACAGAGTAAGTAAAAATACTTATGTACAACTTGATGTTTAGAAATGACTGTGTTGAGCGGTTCTATTCCCAACTTCTCTTTTATTCTATGTCATAGAGGACAGGGTTTGGTAGATAATTAAAAACTGTATTAACTCGGCTTCACATTTTAGAGAATGACTTTAATTGAGCCAAAGATGAAAGAGAAATACACTTATAAAAAAATCTATTTAAAAAAATATATGTTTATATTAATTTCCATAATTTATTGAAAAAAAACTATACGTAGACTTTGACCACCCAATATCACACAGGCCAGGCAACTGTGAGAACAAGTGAAAGATATCCATCGAGTTGAGCGGATTTGCAGATAAACAACAACAAAAAATTGCACTTTGTGCCTCACGAGGCCCTTCTCCATAGAGTGCATGCCAGTTATTTTTCTAGACTAACAACAACAGTTTTTGCCTGTATCACAGTCCGAGCTTCCGATTACCCTTCAACCTTACCCAGACGACGGATAATTTTTGACAGATTGTCCGGCTAGGTTGTTGATCGGATTCACAAATCATGAATTCCACCGTGACAGAATCACCGTTGGGAAGACTTTTTCTTTATTCAAAGTCATGTACTCGGAAGTTCCGTGGTCATACCCATGTAGTTTCAAGTTTAGTTTGCTATTCTATATGACATCTGTTTACGGATCCATGAAAAATCTACAGATGATCCAGCATTTTCAGTAAATCATGCTTCGAAATGTTCGTGACGGAATCACCTGAAACGGACATGACTCTTGACTAGTGTTGCTTGTCTATTTTTTTGCTGCTCTGTTTCAATCTGACTATTCTTATATGACATCTCTTACTAACATACAGTACCCAAGGATGATAAGATTTTTTTCATCGTGAGAAAAACGCGACTGGATCATCCCAGGGGTTAAATCTAGTCCGTGACGGAATCGACAAAAAATCGTGATGGAATCACGAGTGCGCTTTTTAAATCTTATCGGTAAAAGTGCTTTATTAATTACACATTTTCTTCAAACAAATATTCCTAGAGTGAATTTATCTCTTCTACTTAGAAAATTAAAACTCTGACCTCTTATTTTTACCAAGGTATACAGCTCCCGCCACATGCATATCTTTTCTGCAGATGTTTCAAAACAGTATAGTTTTCAGTAAAGTACAATTTTTCTTCTTTGACAATTTAGAATTTCCCGAGTTCTTCATGTTAAAAAATTGCGGGAAAAATATTTCGCTATTAAAACACATCTTCTCTATTATTGGCTTGTTCCCGGGGATCATAGGAAGCGAATAGAACAAACAGCATGCTAATATAGGGTCTACGACAGAATGTGGAGTGAATTTTATGCGAAAAAGGGCTGTTTAGCAATGTCCGCTTTTCCGTGGAATTCATGAGCGCACGATTGAAGTATCATGGGAAGATATATATTTCCAGTCGCTATCTTCAAACAAAAGGAAAAGAAAAAGCCGAGAGAGCGCCTCGTGAGGCAGAGTTATTTTTCCAGACTACAACAACAACAGTTTTTGCCTGTATCACAGTTCGAGCTTCCGATGACCCTTCAACCTTATCCACACGACAGATAATTTTTGACAGATTATCCGGCTAGGTTGTTGATCGGATTCACAGATAACGATTGAAGCATGGGAAGATATATTTTTTCAGTCGCTATCTCCCCAACCCTCACCCCCCAACTAAAAAAAAAAAGAAAAGAAAAAGCCGAGATAGTTCTTCGGAGTTTTACGTTTTTGACCTCTGACTTTGAATTTGACTTCTCACTTCCGACTCGCATCCTGGTGAATGACACTCGTCCTTTATCTTTTTGCCGATTCAGAGATCCTCGAGAAAGTTTCCAATTATACTATCTGGAATGCGGGTTTTTCGTGAAAATTTACTTTTTATGAAAGCGCAGGTTTGTCGATACCGGCCATCTGTACCAGCGCGAAGCTATAAGTACACGCGCGAATTTAGTACCCTCGAATAAAGAGACCCGGTGGAAGCGCTGCAAAGGATACACACCTTTTGTGACGTAAGCATTCATTTGTGTCCAAAGAAAAGATTCAAGATTTCGTCGGGAACCATGACGATCCCTATTGGAAATACTAGGAGTCGTGGGTTCCCCATATGACAATTATTTGGCGGGAGATTTCACGTTGCGCTCCTAGACCTCCGTCTGACCGACGGAGGTAAAAAGGGCGACCATCATCTATCTTCTAACTACCGACCAATATCATTGCTGAGCTGTTTGAGTAAAGTCATGGAGAGGGTCGTCAATGTTCAATTTGAGTATATGTTCAATTTCCTTAGGCACGACATAACACCTCACCAATCTGGTTTTCTTCCATCGAACTCAACTGTTACCCATCTAAAAAATACTTTTGTACTGGGGAGACGCAATAATAAGCTGTCTTAATGCGCTCCCCTTTCATCAAGATGAATAAAATATATTTAAACCAAATGATGTCCTTGAAGGGTGAGTGAGTGAGTAGTAGGGGTTAACGTCGTTTTCAACCTTGTTTCAGTCATATCACGACCGTGCCTACATGTGCCAGAACACGAGAGTGTTCACAGTTCCTATTACCCTGGACACTGATCAGCCCAGCCAGTACAGCACCCGGTCCCCTATCCAAGTATTGACCGAGCTTAACGTTGCTTAACTTCGGTGATCTGACGAGAACGCTGAAATCCGTACCAGGGTCCTTGTAGGGTCACTTTATGAGTCAAATGAGATTGCAAATGAGTAAAAACTATTTTTTATTTCATGTAGATGTGCTGTTTGTATGCAGTATGGTTTAAGGTAGGGGTGGATACCAAGACAACTTTGGCAATTTCACGTAAATTGCGAGAACTTTGATCTCCGCCATACTTTGTAGTTTGGAACTGGTTCATGGTATCAAACAATGAAACATTATCAGTGTTTCAGCTTGGCTAATTTAATCCTCCAAGATAAGTTCCAAACAGTTGAAACGCAAATAAAAATAGATATCACCGGTATTTCCAGTTGGAGCTTCAAATGGGTGTTTGGGTAGAATGGGTGTTAAGTTAGTAAAGCCAAAATTTGAATTATATCCAGTTATTTTTAGGATGACACTTTTTTTGGTAAAGCACGAATACTTGTGCTTGATGGGCCATCCAGTCCCGTGTGAGATTCGAACCCGTGGCCTAATAATTTGGCGACGCATCGTCAACAGTAAACACAAGCGCTCTAAACCACTCGGGCCAGAGCACTTGCCTTTACTGCTGTTAATTCGGTGCCAAATTACCAGGCTACGGGTTCGAGTCCTGCACGGGACTTGCCCATCCAACACAAGTATTTGTGCTTACCTACTTTCTAAATGACAGCAGTACATATGAAAATTAATTTCTTTAATTCTGCACAAAAAGTTTGTGAAATAAGAACCGAGACGAATAAGCTGTACCGAACACGGATCTGCAGAAATAACTTGTACATTCAGCTACAAATAACAAAATCGGAGATTACTACATCCGAAAGGGGCATAACTCCATAAGCCGAGGCGAGTAATCCTTTGTTGGCTTGTAGAGTACAACAATATAAATAAGTTTCCAAAATATAATAGCTATACCGAACACAGTTCTGCAGATATAGCTGGTTACATTCAGGCATATAGGACAGAAATAGAAATTAATATATCTGTAAAGGGGCAGAACTCTGTAAAATATGGGCCGAGGGGAGCCACTTTCGATAGGCGTCTGGCTTAGCACTGGATAAGTAAGTGTTGAAAATTTGGTGGTTGTGTCTCAAGCGGTTTTGCCTAAAATGCGGTAACGGACGGACGGACGGACGTACGGACGTACGGACAGACGTACATGGCAACGACAATACCCCGAGGCCAAAGTGGCCGAGGGGTAAAAAGGTATTGGAATGGGTGTTTGGGGGTAGAGATAGACCATATTGGTCAGATTGGGCCATATGAGGTCTTATTTTGAAGCGCTCTTGTGGTAGCGTCGGTTGGATGGGTGTGTAGCCCATTTTCACCATTCTGCGCATGCGCAGTCTGGTAGTAGTATGGGAACCGGACATTTTGGTGGTGCGCAGGGGTCTGTTTGAGCGATAGAGGGGTATATCTCATCCGAATGTAGCGTGTGGAGCTCTCGTGGTGCAGACCATGAATTGATGGGTGTTCATGTCATCTGTAAAGTCATTGGTGACGTCATCAGTAAGTGTGGTAGCGAAAACGGGCATTTTCGGGGGTACGTGGAGGCGTGTTTGAGTGGTTGAGGGACCATCCTTGGTTCAAATGGACCGTGTGGGGTATCCTAGTGTAGCTCTCGTGGGATAGAGCCAGACTGAAGTGTATATTTTGTAAGTCACGTCAATCTGCGCATGCGCAGTTGGGGTATAGTATAGAAAGATGGCATTTGAATGGACGTTTTGGGGTAGAGATGGACCATTCATAGTTCGAATGGGTCGTGTGTGGGCTTATTTTACCCTATCTGGCCTGGGGCGGGGGGGGGCGAAATGGCGCCCCTACCAAACTTTTTTCGCTATATCCGGAACGACGAAAAATGGAGAGCTGAACCTCTGTGACTTAATAGCTTATCATATTGGGGTCATTTTAAGTCTATTTGCATAACCCCCCGGCCAGAGGATCATGGGAATATTCAAGATGGCGGCCACGTGGGGTCCCAGAAAAGTGATGTTTTTGTCATATTTCCTCAAAATTTCTGCTTTTTCGAGAAGAAAAGCGGGCAAAAACGATTTTATTTCACATATTAATATTTACCAATTCACCATGCAGTTTTTGCGGAGAAATTGCATAAATTAAAAATTCGAGAAATCTGACTGAAAAATCGACCCAAAAATGCCATTTTTGAAAATGACGTCACTGTGACGTCATCAAAGCGGACGTCTTGGATTTTTTTTACATTTTCTGGTAGAGCTTAATCCAAGGGTATAGCTTGATAAGTTTCAGCCCCCTAGCTCAAGGGGTAGGAAAAATAATTGGGGGGGTGGGTGGCATTTCGCCACCCCCCAAGGCCACAACAGGTCCCAAATTACAAGCGTCTAGTCTGTCATTCATAATCCAGCCGTCGTCTATTAGAGAATATCCGCGTCCATAATCCAAAGACCTATTCCATATTCCATATAACAGTATTAGCACCAAATTCAAAAAGACAATCATAGTATACATAAACATAGGCTTGTTTCCTGCAAGAGAGAAGCGGTCAACAGTTTTCAATGATGCCGGCAAGACATCATGATGTTCCAAAAATATCAAATCCGTATCGCTGATCAGTATTCTTAATCCATAATATTCGTTGTAAAGTCGTCATCTAAAGAATGATGTATCTCAGTCACGCTTTGATTGTGACTGTTCACATGAGTACCATGAGGATCTTGAAGTACATGGGTTCATACGGCCCCAAGCCCCGGGTTAAGCGGAATTAGACACAAGTTACGAAACGTAGCGCCATATCTTGCACGCTATGTTCGTATTTTGCTATCAGCATGCGATATGTATCGCCAAATTTGAGAAACTTTGAGTGGAGGCGCTTGGTGGAATAGCCCTGTTTTATAAGTTTCTGCAACAATGTTTTGTGACGTTGATTAAAATCATCACATTTAACACAGGATCTAGCAAATGCTACTAAGCGAGATATGTATACGCCATATGCAGGTCCCACTGGAATATTACTATCCAGAAAGGGATAGTTTACAATGTCGAAATTGTAATCATCTCTTTTGTCATAAAGTCGACGAGAGAGAATGCCCGCTTCATTTTATAGAGATAGAGATCTAAATAAGATGTGCCTGTAGGGCTATCTGTAGTTTCCTTCAAATCTAGTGAAGGTGGATATAAAAAACCCCAGGCCAGATAGGGTTAAAGCTCTCTTGGGTAGCGGCGGATTGGACTGGTCTGTAGTCCGGTTTTATCATTCTGAGCATGCGCAAGCTGGCAGTGATATAGAAAGCAGCATTTGAGGTGGGAGTTTGGGGTCGATTTGGCCATCCATGGTCCAAATATACCATGTGGGAGAGGAGCTCTTGTGGTGTAGAAAACGACTTGAGGGTGTCCACATCATTTGTGACGTCATCAGTAGTGGAGAAAGCGTCGCTCGATTGCACACTTGAGACATGCCAACACCTCTATACACTAACCCATAGGGATTGACTCGTGGACATTGTATCCAGAACTTATGAACTCAGGCATACTGGTGTTGTTGAGTTGGGCATGAGTAGAGTTACCCCACCCCTTGAAAGTAACGTCATTGTGACGTCAGCAGTAGGAGAGAAAGTACATTTTTGGATGTGCTATTATAAGCATGAGTTAGATGGGGTCATATTGAAGCTCCGGATGGAATGTCGGCGTGGGTGCGTGTGTGGGTGAAGGTGAGTCGGTCATTGAATGATTGAGTGTGAGTCAGCGATTGAGGTGTGCTCAACGTCAGTGATGTGTTTGCCCAACGCCCGTCTTACCACAGTTATGCTGGTGAGTGAGTGATACATCTGCAAGGTCCACGAGTCACCCCCATGGGCGACGCGACGCTCGAGCGACGCTTTCTCTACTACTGATGACGTGATCAATGACGTCACGGCTGACGTGGACATCCCTCAAGTCGTATTCTACACCACAAGGGCACCCCACCCCACATGTTATATTTGGACCACGGATAGCTCACCTCGACGCCAAATTGGAGCGAGATGCATGAGGTGAGAAAAATTGACGATTCTGTTGACTAATAAGCAACCATATGACTCTATAGGAAAGCATCCCCCGGCACCTAACTTTTAGACCCGAGAATATGGAGGATTCTCCAACGTAGCCTTAGTATCTCAGCTGCGCTGTTATTGCAGCTGTTCATGTGGAAATTATGAAGTACGACGTCGTACGACTAAATTTTCCACCAAACTCCCACCTCAAATGCCCGCTTTCTATACTACTGTCAGATTGCGCATGCGCATATCGAAGAAAACGGACTACACACCAGTCAAAATAGCCCAAGCGACCCATTCGGACTACGAAGGGTCCATCTCTACCCAAAAACGCCCATTCAAAAGCCATCTTTCTATATCACAAACCAACTGAGCATGCGCAAATTGACGTGACTTTCAATAGAAACAATCACCCTGGTCTGATTCTACTCCACACGGGCTACAATAGGCTACCCCACACGGTCCATTCGGACCAAGGGTGGTCCCTCGATTGCCCACGCACCAAAATGGTCCGCTTTGACTACTACTCCTACTGAAGGCGTCACCTATGACGTCACAGATGAAGGGGAAATCCCCCAAGTCCTGGTCTACACCACAAAAGCTTACCTTTGACACCTCACATCACGCATTCGGACCACGAATGGTTCATCTCTACCCCAAACACCTTCCTACACACTCCCAAAACGCCCACTTTCGCTGCTACTCTTACTGTTGACGTCATCAATAACGTCACAGATGACGTGGACATCCCTCAAGTCGTGGTCTACACCACACGGGCTACAAGATGAGACATCAGTCGATGCATTCGGTCCACGAATGGTCCCTCAATCACTCAACAGACCCCCACGCCCCGCAAGAATGACCACGTTACTTACTACGGCCAGATTGCGCATGCGCAGAATGATGAAACAGGACTAGACACCAGTCTAGTCCGACGCTACCCCAAGAGAACTTCAAAATAAGACCTTCCGCGGGCCAATCGGACTACTATGGGTCCATCTCGACCTCAAAATGTCCACTCCTATGCTCTTTTTCCACTGGGCATGCGCAGAATGACGTCAGTTTCACCCCAGAATCATCCAGTTGGACGCTCCCCTTCGAATGCTTCACGATGACATCTCACAGGACCCAATCGGAGCGCTATGAGTCCACCTAGACCCAAAACGTCTACCACAACGCTACTTGCCCAGTGCGCATGCGCCATCATCACTTTAAAAAAAATCAGTCCATGGCCTCGAGACCGCACCCCATGCCGCAAATATCCATGAGTGGGTTTCCCATTAGGTCAAACATTGTCCACTGCGCTGGAATGGGCCTTCATCATAGCCGTATACAGATCTGCCCCCTGGTAGGTATATTAGGGCATTTTCAACCTTGCTTAGTATGATCCAGGGGGATTTCTCTTCTCTCGCTCTATGGCTATGCGGAGAAACTACGGGTGCCTCACTTGCCATTTATGCTGCGCATATAGCTGGCGATATTATCAGGGACCATGTTTGATGACGTGCTTTCCGGGAGATTAACATTGGAAGTCACTGGGGTCTTATGAAGGGACAAATAACTCTTGCTCAGCCGTCACGTGACCGGAAGTGTCCTTTAACCTTCGACCCGGATGTTACGTGACCGGTTGTGACGTCATAGTGACGTCAATTTAATAATTAGTAAAAGGGCATCTGGGGTCCGATTTAGGGGCAAAAATGTTCGAATCAGGGGAGATAACCAGGAATTATTCAAACAGAGTGATCGACCCTAGATCTGACCACAGAAGCGCTTTATATACTACTATTTTCCTTTATTGTAAGTATTACCCGGACTTCCTGAACTACCCGGCCATGATCTACATTGTTCTGACGCCGTCGTAAGCCCAGCCTTCTGAGCCATTGTGTAATTGTTCGAAGGCTACAATTAAATAGATTTCTTCCTTATGCTCATCGTACATGTTCTAATACATTACAAAACCACTATGTCAAGTGGGTGGCTAATTTACAGGACATTTACATATATGTATAGCCGATGATGTTATCCATGATAAAATTAAACTCTTTATCATAAACAAGTGAAAGAAACTGCCCTCTCACCGGTGAGTTAGAGGCTAATATGCTAATTGTTGATCTTATGTTTCTATCTTGAAATGTGGAAAAAGCTGATTGTTTAATAACAATATTTCTGGATAGGATTTTTCCTCTATCCATGTAATTCGCATTTTCACCTGATGCAGATGTCGTGATTGATACGAAGAATTTGGCAAATCTCCACATTCGTATATCCGACGTTAAAATACTGACGGATGGCGTTGTCTTCTGTAATAAAATCGAGCATAAATGAACTATATTTTGAATCAAGACTGTATCGAGAGACGAAATGGTTCCGGTAATAAAGAAAGACTGGTCATGTGCTCGTGTATCTAAACACATACAAACTTTATTCTTCATGTAAACCATCCCGACAGGAAAGGCGACTATACTTCGGTCTCGGCATTGGTAAATAAAATAATGCATATGGCGGCCTGGCCTCGCTTTCATCGGGTCATGCGCAGTGGCATTTGTTTTGACTTCGCGCTTCGCATCCTGCCTTCGTGTTTGGACTTCGTGCTTCGCATCCTGTCTTCGCACTTCGCATCCTGCCTTCGTGTTTGGACTTCGCACTTCGCATCCTGCCTTCGCGCTTCGCATCCTGCCTTCGTGTTTGGACTTCGCGCTTCGCATCCTGCCTTCGCGCTTCGCATCCTGCCTTCGTGTTTGGACTTCGCGCTTCGCATCCTGCCTTCGCACTTCGCATCCTGCTTTCGTGTTTGGACTTCGCACTTCGCATCCTGCCTTCGTGTTTGGACTTCGCGCTTCGCATCCTGCCTTCGCACTTCGCATCCTGCCTTCGCATTTCGCATCCTGTCTGCGTGTTACCAAACCACATGCCTGAGACAATGCAGCGATGTCCCTTATCGGCCACCATAATTATCATTGTGATGAACTCATTTAGTTCTGCTTACGTTCTCGTTTACGTTCTGCTTCGCGCCTCTCCATTTAACGCTGTATTGGTCTCACTAACTGTGCCGGAGTTGACCCGAGGTCACCTGTTGCCACAGTGAACGAACTTGGCGACCGTCTAACTGGGCGAATTGATATCAGTCGCTACTCACCGATATATATTTCCGCAACATATAGTTCTAGGGTAATTTGTCAAAGAGCTGCCTTCCAACTGTATGAACCTGGTGTTTTGAAATACACTGAATAACTGTTTAGTGTATTTCGAGATAAATATACACTTTGCGATCAGTAAAACAGTCAGATAGAACAGTTCTTGGTTTCTGCAGGAATCCTGCAAAACATGGCGAGACCAGGGTTACAGGGGTAAATGCAGCGTAGCGCAAAGCACCCTGGGAGAGGATGGTGGGCAATGTGCACCAAAGGGGTTACAAGTAGGATACATTTGAATTATAAAACGCACAGGTGTTTGGCAAGTTAACTAACTGGGGGAAAAACGGAAGCTGTTACGTTACAAATCTCGGTAACGGCGGCGAGGTAAAATAAACACATTTTACGCTTTTCATATTAACGTAAACAATTAATGATAAATTACTAAGTTTGTCGTCTGCTGGATCAGTCCTTCGTTGTGTTCGAGGAAGCTTGAAAGAGTAACAAAAAAGTCGTCCAATAGAAGAGAAGGGAAGTAAGTGCTAACGGAGCTGAGGTGCTGGGACCGCTACTGCTTGGGGTATATACATAAAGCTACAGATATTAGGATACTGTATTGACTGTGGACAAATTAAGTTGTACACACGCAACAAAAGTAAAACTCTCTTTCTATGCAGACTTGATCACATTATTTAACATAAAGCATTCGGATGTTCTAACCAATGCATTGGGACAAAGTTTTTGACACAAACACAGACAGCGTTATAATGTTTGCACCCCCATATAAAACAGTTGTGCGCATACGCCCGCAATCGTATGAATTTTACATTTAATATTACCTGGACAAAGGCGCACATAGACAAAGATGGTTGGTAACATAATTACATTTATTATTATCTGAACAAAGGCACATAGACATAGATGGTTGGTAACATAATTACATTTATTATTATCTGAACAAAGGCACATAGACATAGATGGTTGGTAACATAATTACATTTAATATTAC
Source organism: Hanleya hanleyi (assembly GCA_036873755.1). NCBI lineage: Eukaryota > Metazoa > Mollusca > Polyplacophora > Lepidopleurida > Hanleyidae > Hanleya > Hanleya hanleyi. Next base: position 14,123 of record JAVTVY010016853.1, on the reverse strand, counting down.
ATGAACAAAGGGACATAGATGGTTGGTAACATAATTACATTTAATATTACCTGAACAAATGCACATAGACATAGATGGTTGGTAACATAATTACATTTAATATTACCTGAACAAATGCACATAGACATAGATGGTTGGTAACATAATTACATTTAATATTACATGAACAAAGGCACATAGACATAGATGGTTGGTAACATAATTACATTTAATATTACCTGAACAATTGCACAAAGACATAGATGGTTGGTAACATAATTACATTTAATATTACCTGAACAAATGCACATAGACATAGATGGTTGGTAACATAATTACATTTGTTATTATGTGAACAAAGGCACGTAGACATCTATAGTTGGTAACATAATTACATTTAATATTACCTGAACAAAGGCACGTAGACATACATGTAGATGGTTGGAAACATAATTTTTTTATGTCACAAGAAGGGCGTGTCCGGGCATCAATTTGATCTATAATTGGATTTTCACCCACCTCTTTTTTACTTTTATTTAGAAGTATGCCTCAACTGGATAATGCCAATACCTCCGGGATATCCTGGGCGTTTTACCCACGAAATCTTATCATTTCTTCCGCCATATCCATTTCCAGAAATTATATACCTGTATAGATACTGATTTTTTATACGGCGTCTAACTTCCTTCTCCGCTCCACATTTAGAATATATTTAGCAAATTGACTATAGCCTTTATGTTCATATGTTCCTGATGCTGTTCATCGAAATCACCATTATCTCTGATCTATTAGGACACATAACATGAATTAAAATGCATGAATATTTCAGAGACATTCATAAGATTGCGTGTTTATTTGCTATTAGTGCAACTAACATAGGGTCGGCAAGCCTGCATTATTTATCGAAATATTGGATTAAGTACCGCTCAAAGCGGGGTCATGTCGTCTCGCCAACTCGCTATAGGACATGTGTCAATGTGCTTCTCACGCAAGAATCAGGCAAGATTAACAAGACAGCAAAACGAATAAACCACCGCAATTGTTGTACCATTACGTTTATGAGACCTGTTTCTGTGGAAAATTGAAGGGGAACATGAGACATTATTTGACATTTTTACAGGGCAATCCAGGTTAGTTTTCCTGGGTATTCTGGCATTTACCAGGTTTACCCCATGCTGAGGCGTTTACTCTATTGGAGGTCCACAATGCTTATCTATTAAGATCAGGTGAGTTATTTGTTTGAGCTGATCTGTCATCACAGCTCCTGGGCTAGCGTATCTAATTGCGCTTAAGCCGGTGCTAGGGACCGTGTGGATACTTCATAATCTCCACATGAACAGCTGCAATAAAAGCGCGGCTGAGATACTAAAGCTACGTCCGAGAATCCACCGTATTCTCGGGTTTGAATGTTAGGTGCCGAGGGATGTTTTCCTGTAGAGTCATATGGTTGCTTTTTAGTCGCCAGACGTCGTCAATTTTCCCCACAGCTTGCATATCGCTTCTCTCTTACGTGTTGCCCATTGCAAATAACACTTTAAACATGTAACCTATTGTTTACACTGAAGGGGAACTTTTTACGTATATGCAAATACTAACTAGAGCCTTAGGCACTGAAACGGGGCTATTTCAATGTAAAATAGGCTGTTGGAATAATTCCACTAACTCTTTGATGTTCCATCTCATGGCGAAGAGCCATACTTGTAGTCTCACACATTCCTCTCAACAAGGATCTCTAGTGCATTAGTGTAATTATTTAAAAAAAAACCGCTGGGACAGACATTTATTATGAAACCGAAATTATAAAATAATGTCTTCACTGCATGTTACCAGTATTTGTAAAAATGTTCACTTTTTTCAGATAATCGAAAGCATATCCGTCAGCAGTAAATAACAATACGAAGCTGCGCATCTGAAAAGCCCTCGTCTCTGGGTACATTCATAATGTATTCAATTTGAACCAAGATGTCAGGAACACCAAGCAGTCAAGTCACAAATATACAGATTATCAAAAATTTTGCAATTAGGAATGACCCCCAAGGTTTCCGTCCAATCAGAGAAACCGGTTTTCATTACATAAGTTTCTTGATACATCAATGATGTATACCAAATTTTACATCGAGCATTTAAACGGTATCAGAGATAGAGATCATTAATGATTTAGCATAAATTAAAGATGGCCGCTCATCCTTCCCGCCACTCAGAGGAACTGATGTGGATTAATTGAAAGTCTCTTGATACATTGATGCTGTATACCAAGTTTCGTATAGAACACTGAAATGGTATCAGAGATATATATCATTAAAGATTTTGCATAAATTAAAGATGGCCACCAAGGTTTCTGCCCAATCAGAGAAACCAGAACTGTCATTTGTCTTAAGTATGCATCGCTGATGTATACCAAATTTTACATCGAGCACTTGAACGGTATCAGAGAACGAGATCATTAATGATTTTGCATAAATTAAAGATGGCCGCCCAACCTTCTCTCCACTCAGAGGAACTGATGTGGTTATTCATTGCAAGTCTCAGGCTCAAGATACATCGATGCTGTATACCAAGTTTGGTATAGAACACTTAAATGATATCAGAGATATATATCATTAAAGTTTTTGCATAAATTAAAGATGGCCACCAAGGTTTTCAGTCAATCAGGTCCCGATTTAAAGTATCTGTATGCATCGATGATGTATAGCAACTTTCATATAAAACAATTGAATGGTAACAGAGATATGTATCATTATCGATTTTGCATAAATTAAAGATGGCCTCCAGGATTTCCAGCTAATCAGAAAGGCCGGTTTGGTAATTCATTGAAAGTTGCTTGATGTATCGATGATGTATACTAATTTTCGTATTGAACAGTTGAATGGTTTCCAAGATATGGATCATTATCCATTTTGTATAAAATTAAAGATGGCCGCCAAGGTTTCCACCCAATCAGGTCCCAATTCAATAGGCTTCTGGTCCATGACTAGGTAAATAAGCATATCAAATTTGGAATTCTTCAGTGGAACCGTTTTCCATCTATCTCGCTCACGTACTGACGTACGAACAGACGGACGTTCAAGATGACAATACCCCATGGCCAAAATTGGCCGAGGGGTAAAAATGAGTATTGAGATACAATGTAAAATCTTCATGGTTAGATGGACTGAAGCTATGCTGGGATGCATCCTCTCATCGCATCATATTGTTTCATGTACCTCCTCCCTAGTATATTACAGTTCTATTTGGTTATCTCCCCTGTCGCCTTACAGCTTCAAAACTGTGATATGCAGAGCTCTTTCTGTAGATCAGGGGAAAATGCTTGCAACATTCCATGAATATTTCAGAAGTAGAATGGAAAGAAAACATTTCTGAATACAGGGAAATTATTACGTAAATGATTTGACCACCACTGGATTTTAGAAACTTACTATAAAAAGATAATGCAGAGGGTCTTGAGGGGTAAGCTTAAATGGCGAAAATTCCAAACTGTAACTCAACACACATATTTCATGAAAATGTAAATGAATACAGGCAAAGTGAAATATCCCATTGTTTTCTACAATGAATTACACTTATACTGGTATTATTTAATACTAAATTACTGCCCAAACACGCTTTCTAATGAGAATGAGTTAGTCCCACAAAATCACTCAACATGCGCCTCTCAAAATCTGTGGTTTAGCAGACGACATATTTTGAGCACGAAAGTAGTGCCACTGGAAAATGAACGAAAACACGCATAAAATTAGATAATTGGAAATGTAACTTAAACATATCAGACCTGCAACTATACGCGAACATTAAAAACACAGAAACCTGGACATTCTAAAGAAGGAAGTTTCAGACCTCTTTCTTGTCGTGTAAGAACTCTATCTTTTGCTGTGTTAGCAAGACACAGAGCTGCAGCTCAATTTTTTCTGACTACAATACAGGACCATTAGTCCCTACGGGCCTACATCGCCCCGTGAAAACGGTTGCGAAGCCATTGGAGTTTGAAATGCAAAACCATGAGTTTCATAAATATCACTGTCAGTTTGTTAAACTCTAAGCTGTCCGAAAAACTCGGCCTGCCTTCGCATTCAGTCTTTGCCAAATCGTGAACATGCAAACGAGAGATGGGAAGTCCGTGCAATTTCATATAAAAGGAACAAGTTAGCTGCGCAACAAATTGAAAGGAACACACTTTACAACGTCCAGTTTCCGTATCTAGCTGTAACATCCGGAGTCAATTCTGCTCTGTTTAGTAACATACCATGGTGATTGGTCGATTGTCTGAAAAGTTAAACGCGATGACTTTCAAACCACAATCCAATCAGATGATCGAGCAGTATCATGATGCCAAATGGGGTTATGTGGATGAGTTTTGATTGATTGGCGGTGTCATCAAGTGAATCTGAAACAATGAGCTAACTGTACATGTGCCACAATATTTTCTGAGCTACAAGTTTAATCTATATATGGAAGCCGGATGCGGCCATTCGTGCCTTCGTGACTTCGCCTTACTCAAAACGCGAAGCGACGAAGCCGCGAAGTCCCGAAGCCGCGAAGGCGAAGTTGCGAAGCCACGAAGCGGCGAAGGCGAAGACGCGAAGGGACGAAGCGAAGTGACGAAGTTGTACAGCATCGCCCCTTCGTGGCTTCGCTTTCGCCCCTTCGTCTTCATTCCTTCGCGCCTTCGCGAATTCGCCCCTTCGCCCATTCGCGGCTTTGCCTCTTCGCACCTTCGCGGCTTCGCCTTATTATTATCATCTTTATTCCTCCTTCTGGAGAGCATGAATTGTATATGTACATACATAAGTAAGAAAATAAGTCCAATGAATCAAGCGCAATGAGATATTTTTTTTTTGTCTTTTCTTATATTAAATACAGTTTTATATACATTATAGTTAGTCCTGCAATATTTTTGCAGTGGGTATGTATGTCACAGATCACAGTCGTCTGGAACATAACTATCCAATTTCACCGATAATTGACGTTTAGAGAGCAATAATACCGATAATATATGTATACATACATGGGTAAATAATTATGTTCGATGGAACAAGCGCAATGAGATACAGTTTTTTATGCCTTTTCTTATAAGATTCCCACTTTGCTTGCCATGACACTTTTTCCATTTCGTTTATATTTTATACATAGTTGATTTAAATACATTTTAGATACATTTTATGTTCTGACCTGAATTACTTTACAGTGGCCATGAATGTCGCAGATCAGTCGTCAGCAAATTCACAATATAATGTCACCGATAATTAAGAATTAAAGAACAGTGCTACTGATAATACTGACATTTCATTTCGTTGATACTTTTCACACAGTTAATTCTGAAATCTTCGTATTCATCTGCTATGTCATACTGTAGTGGACCACCCAACAACACATGTAAAAGGTCCCAATCGTCTAAACCATGCAAATATACACTAAGTTGATATCACTACTATTCAAGAAAGAACACCATAATCTATCTCGTATTTTTCCGTCACAAGACAATACTATGTGTTCTAAAACATCAGAATACAGCTTTCCACATACATGTATGTGACACAGTCCGTTTTGATCCATTTCTCGCACCGTAATTATCAGAGTCATTAGGTAATGTATAGAGTCTTTGTGTTGCGGACACCGTCTCGCCAGCTGCCACCAGACGGACGGTACCAGTTCGTTGTGCACTTTTACAAATCTATTAAAATCAGTGTCTAGTTCCATTCTTCCCAACCACAAACGCTCCTCAAACGTCCGTACGGCCCTGGACACGATTCTTTTCCATCTCTCGGTTGATGGAAAATTACTGCAGTCGGTATACTCTACTAAAACTTCACTCAAGTTATATTTTTCTAGAATTTTCATAATGTCAGGAACAAAGCCAAGCGGAGTTTCGTTATCGGGGTTTAACATGAAAGAGTACAGCCCCGATTATGTAATCAACAGAGAGCATAAGGCGAAGGGGCGAAGCCGCGAAGGCGCGAAGCGGCGAAGACGCGGAGAGGTGAAGAGATGAAGGGGCGAAGCGGCGAAGACGCGAAGGGACGAAGAGGCGAAGGGGCGAAGACGCGAAGACGCGAAGGGACGAAGGCGAAGGGGCGAAGACGCGCAGGGACGAAGGCGAAGACACGAAGGGGCGAAGCCGAAGCCACGAAGGGGCGAAGGCGAAGACACGAAGGGACGATGATGTACAACTTCGTCACTTCGCTTCGTCCCTTCGCGTCTTCGCCTTTGCCGCTTCGTGGCTTCGCAGCTTCGCCTTCGCGACTTCGCGCCTTCGCGACTTCGCGCCTTCGCGGCTTCGTCGCTTCGCGTTGTGAGTAAGGCGAAGTTACGAAGGCACGAATGGCCGCATCTGGCTTCCATAATTTGAAGCTAATCGTATCGCTAGTTTATAGCATTATATTTTTCTTTCTGACAAAAAAAAATATTCTACAGGTTAGCCAATCTTATTTAGTTTCGTGATATTTGCTTGAAATAGTATCAAGTTGTCCCCCCGATATTGTCTGTTCGCTTTGTTATCCTACTGTGATCTCCTATTTCTCTTTGTAGATAAAACGTTCTGGACAAAATGGTTCTTTTGAAATTCATATGCCTCAAGACCATGCTGAAGTCGATGAACAGCCAAAGGCATGATGGAACACTGTGCGACATGAAAATACTAGTTAACGATGGACACGTGTTTGCCCATAAAGCCGTGTTGGCCACCGTTAGCCCTTATTTCCAAGCCATGTTCCCTGGCGGATTCAAGGAGAGGGATCTGTCGATAGCTGAGATGAAGATATCAGATGTGTTCTCAGACCTAGACACCGCTGAGGAGATCATAAGTCTATGTACACGGGTCAGATTGAGATTACCCTTGATAACGTCTGTGCCATGTATAGTGCGTGCTCCTTTCTGCTGTACGACAAACCCAAACAGCTCTGGGAGAATTTCATGGTAAAGCACCTGTCCTTGGATTACGTGTCTTGACTTCTGGGAAGCTTCGTACCATCACAACATGTCGAGCAAACTTCACAATCAAGCCATAGCCCTCCTTGAAGAATCGTTTCCATGATCACTTCATGTATCAAGAACGTCTTTTGGATGTGCCACTGTCAACTGTTTCCGGTCTCCTAAAAACGGATGCCAGTGAATATTGCACGCCTGCGCAGATCTTAACTTTCCTTGTCACATGGTTCCTCCAAGCTGAGGTAACGGATATTGGTGTCTTGAAGGAACTGGTAACAGAAGTTGATCTTCCTACTATATCCAACCTAGGGCACTTGATAGATTATGTTTGTACATCTTCTGGGTGCATGAAAACCGCGAAGAGCCAAAGATTTCAGGAAATTTGTGCAGAGCTACTTGAAGCATTCCGTGTTGAAGCTTCTCGGAAAATATTGATCCAAGATACAGAAGAAATCCCATATTGTATCGATGGAAGGAAAAGATATTCAAACGTCGATCTGAGTATGGAAAATGGAGGACAGTCGAGGAAAATCGTTAAGAAATACGAAGGAGAATCCTTTGGGGAAAACAGGGAACAATTACCTCTCCACTCAGAAAGACATGGGTCTTCCAGAAATGATATGGCCAATCAGAGTGTAGAACTTTCTAGCAGTTGCAGTATCATACCGGAAGCAGACCAATGGGAAAGTCGTCTGCATCCCGTGTGTTCAGTGGCCATCCCTAATGCCAGTGCTGCAGATGATTGGTTGACGGATATCGCCAGTCATCATCTATCCAGAAACCAATTGGAGAAGGCAGATAAACTTGACGGTCTCCTTGCGATTGCTCCTAGCTTCGCAGGTATTCTGGAGAATGAAAATGAATACGGACAGCTGAGACTATGCGCTTATGTTCCTTGGTCACGACACTGGGTAGAGTTAGCGGTAACAGATTACCCTGTGGATGACTATAGCAAGAGGATCAAGGTTTCTCGCTCTCAGTTGTACGCAGCAGGAGGGAACGTATATATTGTCACCGTCGGGAGAGACGTCTTCATGATGCGCCTACCATCCCTCGAGTGGAAAAGAGTAAGCTTGCCAAAGAAAGAAAAACGGAGGAGAAAAATATTTCCCCTTTACATGAACGATATCTTATACTTGCTAATAGTCCAAGATACCACATACAAGCTGAATGAAGGATTGACATTTGGTATGTTGACAGAAGACGGGATATGGCAAGAAATTTCTTGCTGCAAAGATGATACGGACACTGGTACGAAAACGACAACTGCAGTCCGTGTTGAATATGGACCATGTTGGGCGGAAAATGGCTGCTTTCTTATCCAAATGCGCAAATGGATACACGACACACGTTTCTTGATTGGAGTACTACGTTTTCATCCCCAAGAGAAAGAAGCAATATTTATTCCATACAACCTCTCCCGGGACTGTGACAGTGTATATTATGATCATTACTCCAACAGAGCTCTAAAAGCTGTTTTCCTTGAACTGGATAACTGGGTTTATTTTTGGCGGACGGCTATATATTCGGTTGCTATCGACGCCAGGTTCCGAACCAATGGAGACGGTGGCGTCTTAAAGAAAGAGAACATTAAATTTCTGAACCGTGTAAAAAGATTTCGTCCGTCCCACTCATGCCCAATGTGGCTGAACCACGAGGATCCGGAGGATAACATTTTCGCCGTTACCGGATCTTGGCTCTGGTATTTTGTCAACACAAGCACAGGCCAGAGCACCTTGGAGTCGCTGAACATAAAACTCCCCAAATGATGTCATAGAACATACACCACCGCCCTGTAACCTGACACTGGTGGCGACTGGAGCATGTCTGAACAACTTCAACTTGGCCGACAAGTCCATTGCTCGGTTCAGCCGATTTCACTTCCGTCATGTCCGTGACTATGAGGATTATTCATCTTTAGCTATCCTTATTGAGGGATATTCAGAAGAAGATAGTGACGATCAAACGCATTACACTATATTCGACCTGTTCTGAGCCTTGGATACTTGGGATGCGATATTGGAATCATTAAAATACGACAGGAATTCAGGAAAAAGGCTGAAGACAGTATTGAAATATATTTACACAGTGATAAGATATTTATCTTGGCTTACAATATCATGATAAAGGCCAATGCTTTAAACAGACTAAAAAGATGCAGAACGGTGAGGTCGCAATATCCTAGTATATCGCAGGTTTTATCCTCTAGTTATCCCACACATTTGCAGACTGGTTCATTTTGGGTAGTTCTCTGCCTCTTGACGTTATGCAGATCCCTAAACTGGACAAGAGAAATCTACCGCGGTCACGTTCGGACGTTTACTTTATGGATGTATCCGCCTTGGTTAGCATGAAGTCCATTAAAGTGGGCTTCACAAAGAACAACATACAAAGTTGTATGAATCAAATTGTGTCCATGATGGAGACTATTTATCTGTGTTCACAGCATCATGCTAAGTGAATGTTAATCAGACTCGCCATGTTCGACGACCACCCACATATCTCTTGGCCCAGGGGCGCAGCGTAAACGACCATAATCACTGAGTCACTATTTCTTGTTGACCAAGTAGGGAACTATTTACCAAGCCTCACCAATCATCAATAATTTTAGAATTGGAATGGTATCGTCGTCTTATATAACCACTACGGAGATGGTTTGAAGATTGTACATGCAAGCTAGTATTTGTAATATTTGGACAAAATGTTTTTATTAGCGTAGAATATAATACTTCCAGATAGCATTCACGAAAGTTAACCTGTGCTAATGATGATCGAATCAACGCAATTATTACCTGCATGTACTGAAGTACATGTAGTTTTACAAATAATATAACGGTACATCATTATACGAGCTTCCAGAGCTGAATTTTAGAAGCGCATAGTAGGAAAATAGAACCAATATTATGACCCTTTTCTTGCATCATGATGTTTGATTTTGTGCCAATGTTATGTTCAATATATTTCAAACGTTAAATGTATTTTTCACTCTGGCACATGTGCTTTATGAAATAAAATAAATTATATTGAAAAATATAAATATTGTTGAGTATTGGGAGTAAGAAATAGATATATAATGTTTTGTGTATATGGTATGCTTGACACGTCTTTTCAGTCACAACCAAGCCTCCAGGTTTCACCCCAATTACTTGTCAGACTAAATGTAGACTGATAGAGGGCAGTTAGGATGTATTATACACCTCCTGTTCGTAACTGAAGTTTTTTTCAGTAAATTGAAGGGAAATAACTCTGCCTAAAGAACAAGTGAAAAAAAAAGTAAAACGACAACCAGCAGAAGATGGTGTATCCTCCGACCACAGTGTCGGTAAATTGGGAAGGAGAAAAGAGCTGTATTTCTGTGTGTGAGGAATGAGTGATGTGCAGTGTAATATTATGTAATCTCATAATCACATAACAGCCACAATGAATTCTGGCTCAGTTTATTTGAATTCAGTATGTTGTTGCACAATTGTGTGTATTTGGAATTTTGGCAAACTTTTAAGCTCTATATGCTGAATGATTCCAATCTCAACAATATCAGCCATGTTATTGTTGTCCATAAAGCTCAGTCCAATATTAAAGGTGCCACTTGAAAACAACGATTAGCCTAATATTAAAGGTATTAATTTTTGGAAAAAGTCACCGAGGTCTGTATATAGGCCTATAGGCTGGTTATATGGGGAGTATAGGTCCAATGTTTGTCCCACTGGGAAACCTACTTCTATAATTTGCGGATTTGTTTTCTTAGTCTCGTCATTTAGAACACGATGGGAAGGGTCCCGGAGCGAAACGGTGAAATTTTTGGAAAAAGTCACCGAGGCCTGTGTAGGCCCATAGGCCTATACTGCATGGCTATGGGTGTATAGGTCCATACGGGGTGGACGTTTTGGGGTCTAGGCGAGTCCCTAATGATCCGATGGGGTCGTATGAGGTCTTATTTTGAAGCTGTCGTGGAGGAGCATCCGACTGGACTAATAGTTCGTCCGTGTTCGATAGTCTGCGCATGCACAGTCTGGCCCGTAGTATAGAAAGCAGGCATTTTGGGGGGTATGTGGGTGTGTGTTTGGGGTAGAGATGCACCGAATGGGTCGTGGAAGGTGTCAAAGTGAAGCTTGTGTGGGGTAGAGTCAGAATGGCGTGGTTTTAAATGCAAGTCGCGTCAATCTGCGCATGCGCAGTTGGTTGTAGCAAGTAAAGTGGACATTTTGGAGCAGTGAAGGAAGGTATTTGGTGTAGAGAGGGACCATCCTTGGTCCGAATGCGTCGTGTGAGGTGTCATTTTGTAGCTCTTGGGGCGTATACCCCGATTTGAGGGATGTTCACGTCATCTGCACGCCGTCATTGGTGACGTCATCAGTACGAGTAGTGAAGTCAAAGTGGACATTTTGGGGCAGTGAAGAATGGGCTATTTGGTGCAGACAGGGACCATCCTTGGTCCGAATGCGTCGTATGAGGTGTCATATTGTAGCAACGCCCGCCAACGTGCCGAGCTTAACGCTTCAACGCCCTGGTGAAATAGCCGCCTGTGAAGTTCTGATTTTCTAGATATTCCGCGGAATTGTCACCACCTTCGAAACGCAGTGACGCCTGTCAACGCTTGTAGTTACGCCTTAACGTCAACATGTTCCTTTGACGCCATGATATAGACCGGAGAGAGAACAACAACAACAACAAGGATGCACACATGAGAGAACAAGAAGTTTTTTCATATAGTTTATTTTCCCTTAATGTTATATCATACCCATGCTGGGGAGCCGCGTTGGGTATGTTTACAACTCAGAAAGACTCTTGCCCAATCAGAGGCCAACATTTGCATCTGTCATATTCGTTCCTGTCCGTTAGATGTATTTTTGATATGACCACTCACTCACTCACTCACCGTCGTTAGTGCGTCCATGCGTTAAGACGGGCGTTGGGGACGCCTCACGGGCGTTTTGCACGCCTCACTCACTCACTCACTCACTCACTCACTCACTCACACACTCACTCACTCATGGGGGTATGTGGGTGTGTGTTTGGGGTAGAGATGCACCGCTATGGGTCCGAATGGGTCGTGGAAGGTGTCAAAGTGAAGCTTGTGTGGGGTAGAGTCAGAATGGCGTGGTTTTAAATGCAAGTCGCGTCAATCTGCGCATGCGCAGTTGGTTGTAGCAAGTAAAGTGGACATTTTGGAGCAGTGAAGGAAGGTATTTGGTGTAGAGAGGGACCATCCTTGGTCCGAATGCGTCGTGTGAGGTGTCATTTTGTAGCTCTTGGGGTGTATACCCCGATTTGAGGGATGTTCACGTCATCTGTGACGTCATTGGTGACGTCATCAGTACGAGTAGTAGCCAAAGTGGACATTTTGGGGCAGTGAAAGGAAGGTATTTGGTGCAGACAGGGACCATCCTTGGTCCGAATGCGTCGTATGAGGTGTCATATTGTAGCAACGCCCGCCAACGCCGAGCTTAACGCTTCAACGCCCTGGTGAAATAGCTCAGAAGTTCTGATTTTCTAGATATTCCATGGAATTGTCACTAATTCTTCGAAATGCAGTGACGCCCGTCAACGCTTGTAGTTACGCCTTAACGCTCTAACATAACTCCTTGACGCCATGATATAGACCGGAGAGAGAACAACAACAACAACAAGGATGACACATGAGAGAACAAGAAGTTTTTTCATATAGTTTATTTTCCCCAATGTTATATCATACCCATGCTGGGGGAGCCGCGTTGGGTATGTTTACAACTCAGAAAGACTCTTGCCCAATCAGAGGCCATCATTTGCATCTGTCACATTCGTTCCTGTCCGTTAGATGTATTCTTGATATGACCACTCACTCACTCACTCACCGTCGTTAGTGCGTCCATGCGTTGAGACGGGCGTTGGGAACGCCTCACGGGCGTTTTGCACGCCTCACTCACTCACTCACTCACTCACTCACTCACACACTCACTCACTCAGGGGGTATGTGGGTGTGTGTTTGGGGTAGAGATGCACCGCTATGGGTCCGAATGGGTCGTGGAAGGTGTCAAAGTGAAGCTTGTGTGGGGTAGAGTCAGAATGGCGTGGTTTTAAATGCAAGTCGCGTCAATCTGCGCATGCGCAGTTGGTTGTAGTAAGTAAAGTGGACATTTTGGGGCAGTGAAGGAAGGTATTTGGTGTAGAGAGGGACCATCCTTGGTCCGAATGCGTCGTGTGAGGTGTCATTTTGTAGCTCTTGGGGTGTAGACCCCGATTTGAGGGATGTTCACGTCATCTGTGACGTCATTGGTGACGTCATCAGTACGAGTAGTAGCCAAAGTGGACATTTTGGGGCAGTGAAAGGAAGGTATTTGGTGTAGAGAGGGACCATCCTTGGTCCGAATGCGTCGTATGAGGTGTCATATTGTAGCAACGCCCGCCAACGCCAAGCTTAACGCTTCAACGCCCTGGTGAAATAGCTCAGAAGTTCTGATTTTCTAGATATTCCATGGAATTGTCACTAATTCTTCGAAATGCAGTGACGCCCGTCAACGCTTGTAGTTATGCCTTAACGCTCTAACATAACGCCTTGACGCCATGATATAGACCGGAGAGAGAACAACAACAACAACAAGGATGACACATGAGAGAACAACAACAACAAGAAGTTTTTTCATATAGTTTATTTTCCCCAATGTTACATCATACCCACGCTTGGGGAGCCGCGTTGGGTATGTTTACAACTCAAAAAGACTCTTGCCCAATCAGAGGCCACCATTTGCATCTGTCATATTCGTTCCTGTCCGTTAGATATATTCTTGATATGACCACTCACTCACTCACTCACTCACCGTCGTCAGTGCGTCCATGCGTTAAGACGGGCGTTGGGGACGCCTCACGGGCGTTTTGTACGCCTCACTCACTCACTCGCTCACTCACACGCGAATAAAAAACAAAATGAGATCTCACCAAAAAACTCTGTCTTGTGTGTTTTCTATATGAGCATAATGCATGAAACTGGCTTTGAACACCGTATTAGCCAATCAGTGGCCTAGAATGGAGCCAAAGGTAACCAGAAAACATTACCCGGGTGTACAAGAACCCGGATGTAGGCGCGGACGTAGACGAAAGCATCCCAGTACCCGGATGTAGGCGCAGACGTGAGCGAAAATCTAGTACCCGTCCATTGGTTCTTTTATCGATCGCTCATTGGCTCTTTTTCTCGACCGCTGATTGGTCCAAATGGAACTGCTCATCCTTTCCAGGTTAATTTACAATCC